>CALYDD020000304.1:0-64901 GCA_944472135.2 Trichobilharzia regenti | reverse complement strand
CAATAAAGTACGCGCTAAATAGGGTATTGTAGAATTTCAATACTTAGTAGTACGAGCATATATCTTTTTATATTGATTTCTCGTCCTACCTGATGAGATACAAGGGGACAGGTGTGAATAAAGGGGGTGCAGAGGGTCTGACATTATAGCCTTTGCCCATTTCGTACAGGAATTTATATGCCTCTCGACTATAGTATTAGCGAGCTCATGCAGTGGCAGACCACAAGCTCTACTCACAGCATTTAATACTCTTCGTAATATGATATAATCTTTTTTGAGAAGCCCAGGAAAGATTAATGGAGAGCAGTAGAGTACAATAGGTAAAATACAGGAGTTTAAAAATTGCAAAACTAAAGGTTGGTTGATACCTGATTGTCTTAACTTTTTAATGTAGAAGGTAAGACGAAACATTTTCTTAGAGATAGATAAGATATGGGATGACCATGAAAGGTCAGAGGAAAAAACTAATCCAAGGTATTTAATGCTTGATTTGGTTTCAATTTCCGTGCCATCTATGCTACAGGGATCATGCGAGTTAACTAGTTCAAGTAAGTCACGTCGATGCTTGAAAGTAAAGTCAAGCGCCTGACATTTGGAAGGATTTAATATAAGACCATTTGACTTGGACCAGTTGTTGATGTCCAACAGAAAGCTATTAAGTTTGGAGCTGTCAGACTCGGAAGTGATAGGCAGTGATACAGTCAGATCATCTGCATATTTGACAAAGTTAGTTTCGTTTGAATGAGGCAGGTCATGTAGGAAGAAAGAAAAAAGAAAAGGAGAGAGGACAGCACCTTGTGGAACACCGGATTTTGTAAGCGAGGTAGAAGAAGATTTGCCGTTATATACAGTATACTGCATTCTATCAGAAAAATAGGAATGCAACCAACTCTTAGCCCAGGATCCTGTTTGTGTCAACGATAGCTTATTTAATAAAAGGCCCCTAGGTACAGAGTCAAAAGCAGATGTGTAGTCTAAGAAAGCACTACGAACATATTTAGCACCTTTGTCTAAACAAGAGACAACATTGTGATATAAGACAACCGCAGCATCCAAGGTACTTCTACCATGTTTGTATGCAAATTGTTTAGGATCATTAAAAGGTTTCAAAGCAGGTTCAAGACGAAGTAAAAGTAATTTTTCCATCAATTTTAAAAAGGGGGAAGTAATTGCAATAGGCCGAAATTTAATATCAGAACCAGAAGATGGTTTTGGTATGGGGATAATTTTAATGTTTTTCCATGCAAAAGGTAGAACGTTACCGGAAAAAGAAGCATTAAAAATGTTAGTAAGAGGATAACACAAAATATCAGCACAATTCCTGAGGACAATGGCGGGTATGCCGTCAGGACCAAGGCTTTGAGAAGGCTTAAGAGACCGGAGACATTTAAGCACATCAAGGGTATTAAAACCACTAAAGTTATTGTCAATATGATTTGTATCATTGGAAGGGTATCAACAGAAGAGCGTATGAAAGATTTGTTAAGAGTGTCAACATTAAGAGATGGAACAGAAATACATCGCTTACCGTTAGTAATTTCTTTGAAAAGTTTCCATAAATTAGAAGGGGTTTTACATGACAAAAATCTTTGATTATATAAAACATTTAGTCTTTTTATTTCCAGTTTTATCAGAATGTTTAACTTTTTTACACCTGGCTTATCATTAGTTTTGAACAACAGTTCTTTATTTCTACGTAGCTTTTTGAGATATGGCGAAGATAAGCGATCAAATCGAATGAATAATGTTTCTTTAGGACAACATATTTCGAAACAGAATTTAAGATAATCGGTAGTGTTTGTGATTGTTTCATCTAATGTTTGTTCTGTAAATAAGTCCCAGTTAGTGTCTTTCAACATGCATCTGAGCTTGTCTAGGTTGTCTTTTGAGTAGCATCTTCGTTGAACTATACTGTAGAGGTGAGAAAGGACACCTTTGTGTGATTTGGAATATATTTTAGGCAGTACACGTATGATGCAGTGGTCAGAATTCAGTAGAGGAGCACGTTTGCGAGTTTCATATATGCCAGCATCATTAATGAATACTAGATCCAGTTTTTTACCAAGACGGGTGGCAAAGTTAACAATATTGTCATGACCAAGTGATATAAGGAAGGAGCAATCGCTTCCATTGAAGTCGCCAGTTACTATTGATAAAGAGTTCTCGAAACAAGCTGCAGCAAAAGCGGTGAATTCATCGGCGAACATAGATATATCCAATATGGTACAGCCAGGAGATACATAAACATTAGAAATACAAATGAATTTGTATTTTGACAGGTGTTTCGGGCGACATCTCACAGTGATGCAATCAATGAAGTCATTCGAGAATTTGAAACAAACTTTGTTAGAAATGGACCATTTTGAGTGAATAAAAGTTGCAACACCTCCACCACATTTTTTCTTGGAACAAACACGGTCTTGTCGAAAAACATTGAAATTGTTTAGAGACACAATATTGTCATCGTATGAGTCATGGAGCCAGGTTTCTTGTAGAGTGACAATACCAGTATTGTGGTAGGTACTAGAAGACAACAGAGACTGAAAATCCAGAATTTTATTAGGCAGGGACCGGCAGTTGGTACTAATGATAACTGGAACAGTGGTGTGATGTATGGGTGTAGATTTTAAGGCACGCTGCCAACCTCCATGGTGCTTTTTCTTGAGTTTATTGCAAATATGAAAGTTATTGGGTTTAAAACGTTTTATAAAATCCCGGAAGTGGATAATACGATTAGAATGCATAATGTGATATGTAAATACCAATAAAATACGAGTAAATAGATGCAAAATGTACTTGGAATTTGGTAGCCCAAAAATATTTAAACAGGCCGCCAAGGTCATTCGATGTTAATGATGGAGAAAGCCAAAGGCGTATTACTGGTCCACCACCTTTTAGCACATTCCTGATTTGATTTCATAGATCTTTGAAGGACGGTGAGAAATGAGGATGAGCTGGTCATACTGAAAGGAAATCTAACTAGCCTGGGAAATTTGGCTGCAGAAAACTGGCTATTTAGCACTGTCGATCAATACTGCTATACGAAAAATCCCCTCAGCTTCACGCGCACACCTTGACTTTCAGTTGTACAAGATATATTTAGGAGTGAAAAAGGCCACTCTGTCACCACTCTTAAAAGGAGGTGACAACCTCATAGAAAACGTTAGAAGGCCAGCAACTAAAACCACCACTGAGTTAAAATGCCAATCAAATGATCGATTCCTAAAGCTCAATCTGTACGCACTCAACTGACGCCGGGCGACAGTTAATTATGGCACAAGCATTGGTGCACGAACCAAATCACTGGTTAGGACTTTGTCGTTCCAAAGACAGTCAAACAGAATCGCTTAGTGGAAGGCAGCAAACGAGCTGAGGTCTGACCTCTGTTCCTTTAGGGCTTTAGTTTAAGAGGATTTGGAGGTTGACGGTACTGACGTTCGCGAACTGTACTGAGTATATTAACGCAAGATCTTATACCAACAACTTCTATCTTATTTGATTCTTGTGTACCAAGGGCAAGGCAAAACATCACAACTGACTGTCCAAATTACGAGGCATATTTCGGAACCAAATCGCGGATTGAAGCGGAAGCTAAGCTAGCTAGTTATCGTGCACGAAAGTGACACGACGGAATACCAAATGGCGAGGATGCTTGACGGGAAGCCTTCAGCTAAACAATTCAACTTAAACTCTAAAGGTCAGCATCCAATGTTCACTGATGATTCTTATGGTCACGATGTAATTCTTCTCATAGACATAATCTATTCACTCTACAAGTATAACTGCCTTTCGCGACCACAGTATCACTTGATGGCTTCAGTAGTGTTACACAACTTCGTAAATCCCTAATGGAAGCACCCCTGGTCTATGAAACTGCATCTGAACAACAAATATCCCATCCACTTCATTCACTTCTCAAGAAGCCATAAGGTTTATAGTTGGTTGCAAAAACGATATTGAATTTGTGTCGCAGTGTTTTATCTTTCTTGCGACCCGAATAATTTTTTATATCTCAGCGATTCATTTCAGCCCTTCCAGCCTTACTTCCGAATACTTAGGCTGAAGAGATGAGACCATTGGAACACTGTACTAGGTTTGTGAACGTGTTTGATCGTGGACGATACTTGTATGAATTTTGACATACAGCCGGTGTAAAACATGGGAGGACTTTTGGCCTCGCCTAAAACTGACAAATATAATGAAACCGGCTGTGGAAATGGACTACGTTACGGTATATCGAGCATGCAAGGCTGGCGTCTCTCAATGGAAGATGCACACTGTGCCATAACTCAGCTTCCTGGAAACCTAAAAGATTGGTCATTTTTCGCTGTTTTCGACGGTCATGCAGGAGCTTTGGTGTCTGAACTATGTGCGACGGAACTGTTGAAGGTTTGTTAAGTAGTGATTCTTACAAATTCGTGTAATGTCTGAGTTCCTACTTAATAATGCTTTATGCTTAAGCATAAAAACTAATTTTATATTTGGAGTTGAAATCCAGAAAACTGCTGCAGTCAACTGTATGTATTCCTTTCATCCCTTATGAGACTGACGTAGAGACTGGATGAATTGTAATTATATCCTATGGCGTACTTCGTGAAGCATGTTGGACTGAAGAGAATTACACACTACCTTTTCGTCTATGGTCCACTGACACTTTGACGCTAATGCTTTTGGTTTATGTGCTTGCAATTTTACTCATTTATTTTGACTGAAGCCACTATTTATTTGGACAGTAGTGTGGCACTTTTTGAAGCGTTTTACGAAATTTCACTTTTCAGAATGCTAAATTGCTCATAGCCTCAACAGATATATTACCTGTTATTCTTGTTCGTTAGAAACCACTAATATCCTGGCAGGTTTGCCTGTGTGGTACTCAGCACCCATCACTTATTTGTAGGCCTTTTTAGATTTTTAAAATTACTAGCTTCCTATTTGTTACATGAACAGCTAAGTGATGCCCATACACGGTTAATTTTCGAAAATAAGATAAGTAGAATTCGGCTTACGTTGTGCTGTTGTAGCCATATGTTCCACTTTGAACCCAAGGGAACAATAATAATATGATAGATTACGTATGTAGTGTGACTACTTGGGTAAAGCCCTAACCACAGTTTCTTTCATGGTTTTCTTTTCTGAAATCACATTCTAATTATGTATAACTGTCAGATATTTTTTCACACAAAAGCATGATATAAATAAGCTAATTGGTTACTTTACTATAAGTTTTCATACAAATCACTGTCTTTAGCTTTCGTTCGCTATCACGTCTGTCTGTCTGTCTGGATTCAACATAGAACTTGGCACCAAAGTGCAGCAGTTCGACTTGCCATGTTCCAAATACCACACAGAGGTAGACAAGATGAGTGAAGAGAATCGATAGAGTTTGACAAGTATAAGAGTGAAACAGAATGGGTAATGGTAGAAAGGAATATGAAAGATTGCAGAGACTGAATACATCTGCACTGGCCATTGACAACGATTTTGAGCCATGTCACCTATTGTCTCCAGCCATTGATTCCTAGAGTCCCGAGGCCCCAACCCGGGAGTCTGCATCTCCCTACCTGACTCAGTTTAACTGTTAAGGATTTCATGGATTGATGAGGCCATGTTTTTGTTTGGCCACCACTTACTCTTTTCCAACCTGCACCTATATCAGCTAGCAATGCCCGTCGGGGGAGGCGATGGTTAGGCATGCGCAGCACGTGACCTAGCCATCCCAGTCTATGTAACTTTATAGCCTCGTTGATTGATTTTCCCTCTTTGCCCAACACTCTACGCCTAACGTCAACATTACTTACCTTATTAAACCGCCTAACGTGAGACAGAGATCGCAGACATCTATGATCGAAAGCAGTCAACCTTTTCATGTCTTCAACTCGTATTGGCCATGTTTCAGAGCCATAGAGAAGGACGGAGCGAACTGCAGTGAGCAGTACACACGTCCCTTGGTTGATAACCGGATGTCACGCCTACGCCAGAGATGGTGTAAGTCAGCGAAAGCAGCTCGAGCTTTTCGGATCCGTGCTGAGATTTCATCGCCAATCAGTCCGTTGGTGCTAATACAACTTCCCAAATAGGTGAAGTGGTCAACATGTTTTATCACTTCACTCCCTATCACTAAGTTAGAGGTTGACGTGGTCCAGTCCTGTAGCAGCATCTTACATTTTGTAGGGGCGAATCGCATGGTTCACTTTTGTTATTAGGCTGAGGAGATATTTCGAAGACAGTGAGGATTTAAGCTGGCAGCCAGGTTACTCTTGCTCCAGTCAGTTTTCCGTTCGTGAAAATGTTTCAGGTTTAATTTTGTTCCTGTGTAATTGTTCTACTGTGTGATTAAACAGCCATTAAAGATACATTATCTGTGAAGGTCCTAGATATTGGTAAAACAACGTGAACAGTTTAGAAGTTTTGTGTGAGATAATAGGTGGCACTTTAAGGTGATGACTGGGTATGCATAGCATTCTCCAACTATCCATGTTGATCAAAATCCACCTCATCCACTGACCTATCTTCTTTACCTAACAGTAAACGCCCATTCTCAGTATTTCTTACTTTATTTCATCTAACTTGAGCAACACTATAGAGATATCTGTAATCAAAAACCTCGAATATATTGTTTGTGTTGGGCTGTCGTACCAGCAGTAGAAAGAGGATGCAGTGAAAAGCTGTTCATGTCCCGCCAGTTGACTAATGCCTTTTGTATCCAATCTGATATTTCTTCAGCAGCCAATTTATCAGCACTGATGTGAGTTCCCAAATAAATGAAATGATCGGCACATTCAAATGGGTTGCTCGGACCTCCTATCTTGACAGTTTCAGTCGCCACAAATTCTAGTTTCCGTTTCTTTAATAGACCTAAACGCTATGCTTTATCTAGGGGTGACTTTTGTCATTTCTTTTGATTTCTTCATTCACTGGTGCTCACAGCTTTTGCGTAAACTTTTAGGCAGCATTCCCTTGGTGACAGAGCCCATCGTAACCATTTTTCTCGTATCGATCATTTTGAATGAGGTTAAAGTAATTCAATGTCTTAGACACACATTTCGCTCCAGGTTACCAACTCTCTTCTCTGCTGGAGACAGCAGAGAAGAGAGTTGACTTCTTCGGGATAAATATGACTCTGTCCAGCTAACTTGTATCTAAATCCAGACCTGGTGTTTGCCTCAAAACTTTGTGTTTTCTGTGTCCGTTTAATCGTACATATTTACGAAGTAATGCATAATGAAAGTCGACATAGGTGTTCCAGAAAAAGCGTCAATCCCCCATTGATGTTTCATAGCAAACTGTGCTATCTGCCTCTATTCCTGACTTGATGTCAGTGATCGCTAAGTGAGGTAATATCTTTCCATGTGGTTTGAAGTTAGTAATAACCAGAAACAAGTGACAATCTGAACAGAACCTTGAGAGATGTTCACTGTTATTGCGTCGTTAGGTACATATATTTTTTTGTTATTATCCCCTTGGGTTCCGAGTCGAACATAGGCCTTCAACAACACATCTCCACTTTCTTCTATTTTCTGCCGTCTTCTTCAGTTGGGTACACGACCAACCATAATTTCTCATCTCCTCCATGTCACCCTAGGACGACCCACTCATCGTTTCCCATCCGTATTCAACTCGAGCAATAGCCTGGCGCGATGTTATTCAACGGTTTCCTCAATGTTTGCCCGATCCATCCCAATTTTCCCCTACATATTTGTTGAGCGATCGGCTCTTGGTTGGTTTGTTCCCAGTCAGAGTTTCTTCTTGCTAATTTTTCTGGCCACCTGCCAGCGAAGGCAGACAGGTGTTGGTAAAAGTCTGCAGTGACCTGTTGGAAATCCTTTTCGTGACACTGGCCAAGTTTCTGACTCGTGTAGAAGGACCGACTTCACATTTGTGGTGAAAATCCAAATCTTTTTCTCTATTGGCTGAGTGCAGAAGATTTCCAAAGTGGTTTCAGGTTGATGAAGGCGTATGTTGCCTTTCCAATTCTGGCTTGCTGACTTTGACATCTTCAACGGTGCCATCCGTAGTTGAAACGATGCTTCCTAGCCGGATAAGTGAAGGAAGTAACCTCTGTTAAATCCCTCCCGTTGACGGTGATTGATTTTGGTTGTTGTTGGTGTTGCTGGTGGTGGTGGTTGGTTGTCTTCATCAACTCTGTCTTCTCTATGTTCACCTGTAGTCCTGTCTTCTCTGGCTGGCTCTTCAGCCATTTTGTAGGTTTTTGCCTGCAAGTCTTAGAGATTGTGTGACATTAAACATAAATCACCCACGCTCGAAATCCATATCTTCTAGAGTCTTCTTGTCGGTGGTCCAGCGTACTCCTGTTTCCTCGCTCTCAAGTACAGTCTGATGCATAATCCAGTCCACCACAATTAAGCATATCATCGGTGATAATAGGCAGGCAGTCTTGTCTTACTCATGTACTCCCTTCGAACTCCTCTCTTATTTTCACATTGTGGAACACCTGACACGTGGCATTGTCATATAGCCAGTTGTTGAATGAGGTTGATAAAGACTTGAGCAGTGCATACCGTAGTGTTGAAGTAGTTTCCAAATTACTTCTCAGTCAACACTGTCCGTCGAAGGCCTTTTCAAAGTCGATGAGGTAGGAGATTGACTGCCATTCTGTGCTTTGTTCTGTGATGCCGATGCGTAGAGTTGCAATTTGATCAGCACGTGATTCGCCTTTCATGAATTCAGCTTGTTCCGGCGAGTTGGCGGAGTTCTGCATCCAGTACATCCTTTACTCTTTCCAGGATGATGCGACTTGGTATTTTACTTGGCGTGGACAAGAGCATTATTCCACGCCAGTTCTTGCACAGGCCTAAGTCGCCCTTCTTTGGCAGCTTGAGAAGGCTTCCAACCTTTCTTCCAAACGGTAGGTACCTTTCCTTCTTTCCAAACCTTTTGCAATAATGACGTGAACACATATGCCACAGTCTCTGGGTCCATCTTCAGTGTTCGGAGGGAATTCCGTCTGGTTCTTCTGCCTTCCCAACCGGACTTCAGTAACTTGATCGCAATCAGGACTTCTGCTCTCGTTAGAAGATTAGTGTCCACTGGCAGACAGTTCTGTGCGTGCTGTTGGTGGCACTTCTGGGCGAGTTGCCGGTGGTAGTCGATTCAAGAACTCTTCAAAGTGATCAGCCCATTGTTTTATTTGTTTCCCCACCTTGGTGATCAGGTTCCCGTGAGTATCTTTTATTGGTTTCATCATCCAGGTTGATCTCTTCCCAGATAGAGACCTGGTTATCTGTTATAATGTTCTGAGGTCTCTTTTACATGCAGCCTGCCAGTTCTGCTTTAGTTGTGTTTTGTCTTTCCTAGCACTCTTCTTCACTTCTTTATTCAATGCAGTGAACATTTAACCCAGCTTTTCCTTCTGTTGCCCACCTTTGCATTGAGTTATCTTCTCTTTCACCACCCTCCTCTGTGCTATTCTATTACCCTCCAGGTATCTGTTGAGAGCCATTCCTTATCGTGTCTCTTCTTTCTTCCTGGAATACTTGTACACGTTTTCTTTGATCATCACCTTCAGAGAGTTCCATTGTTCTTCCACACAGATTTCCTCAGTAATGCCACGTAGTATCTCCGACCTTGCTCTGATATCTGTAGCGAAGGCATCTCTCGTAGTTTTGCCCTTTAGTTTCTGAATGTTGGACGTGAATTACAGTGACCTATCCAGTTGTTCAGAAGGATTTCAACTTCACCTTAAAGGCTCCTTGAACTAGATGATGGTCTGAGTCCACATCTGCTCCCCTTCTCGACTTTGCGTCCAGCAGACTGCGTCTCCACTTCCTTGAGTAACATTGAGATGAGATCAGTCTGGTTTTTAGCGTGTCCGTCAGGCGAAAACCATGTTGGTTTGTGTATATGTTTGTGCTTGTACACGCTCTCTCCGATCACCAGATCATTGAAAGCGCAGAAATCTGCGCATAATTCTCCGTTCTCATTCATTTCACCCAAGGCCTGTCGACCCATTATGAGTTCTCCTCAGGTATTATCTGCTCCCAATTTGGCTGGTATTCTTATCGTCCATGAGGATTTTGATGTCACCATTTGAAATGTCCATTACTGTTTGTATTCGCCTGTAAAAATCTTCCTTATCTTGTTCCGCATTGTTTGTAGCACTGCGCGTAGCATTGCATGATAATTGTGTCCTTCATACCTTTTGAGTCGAATCTTGCTGTCATGGTCCTGGATGATATTGGTTCCCACTTCATTAGGTATTTGGCTCCCACTGGTCACATCATTATAGCCACTCCTTCAGTGTGTTCGTGGTTGTCGTCTGGGTGACTAAAACGGAATAGATGAGTGACTCTCCAGTTGACAATTTTGCCAATCCACATCCGTTCCATCTGCTTTCACAGATACCCAGCACTTCTATGCCATATCTTCGCACTTCGTTGGGTACTTGGATAGCCTTCCAAGCCGGCTTCGTATATTGTACGGACATCCCCATTCTTATTCTTGCTTTCAACGAGAGAAGACACATCGGCTGACTGGCTTCCCGAAGTCTGGCTTTCACCAGCCCACGTCATTTCGCCTCTCCGATTCCAGCAAAGAATAATATTGTCATCTGAATTTTTGTATTTTTGACACTTTTTGTGCGTTTAAGTTTCTGTGGCGGTTTGGTAGCTTAAGTGGTGTAGGGTAGCTAACCTCACGCCCAACCCTCCCTCTTTACCGGGGCTTGGGGCCGGCTAGGAAACTAGCAAGCTAGTTAACTAGGTGAGGTTCTGTAAACATTACTGGTCCCCTATTCCAAAACTGCCCCTTCGTAAATTACCCATTACCTTCCTCCGCGACACATCCTGGATGATAGTTTGGGAATATTACCCTTATACTAACTATCTGTTCGGCGCCAATAAATTTGGTTATTTAAGAAATGATGAAAACATGCTGATGATATATATATATATATATATATATATATATATATATATATATATATCCGAATAGCTTAGTTTTCCCACTTGGAACTAAAGTCATGTGCTAATATGACTACATGTGAGCATCTTGTTTAACCCAACAGCGCTTCTTAAAGTCTACCTTTCTACTTCATCCGGAGTGTAATCTGTGGTGAGTACTGGGGTGATTGTAAAAGACACTGATATATATCACGTTTCTTTCAGAGAGATCATTTTAGCCAAACAGCCTGTCTGTCTGTCTGTCTGTCTGTTTTCGACATAGAACTTTGCACAAATGTGCGGAAGTTCAAGTCGCCACATTCTGTGTAGCACGCGAAGCAAGAGAAGAAAGTACAAGAAAAGCATAGTAGAAACAGTGAGCAGAGGTGTGAGACAAAGGAGTAATAAAGAAATACAAAACAGTTTCATTGAAGATCATAAGTCACAGGGAGTGGATGCATCTGCGCCACTGAGAACGGTTTTGAGCCATGTCACCAATTGCTTCCAACCATAGATTTTTACCGTCCCGAGGACCCCAGCCTGGAAGTCTACACCTTTCTACGTGGCTTAGACCAACTGTTGTGGATTTCATTGACTGGTGCCAAGTTTTTGTTTGACCGCCGCTAGCTCTTTTCCAGCCTGACCCTATATCCGCTAACATTGCTCATCGAGGGAGGCGATGGCTTGGCATACGTAACACATGTCCTAACCATCTCAGTCTTTGTAGCTTCACGACTTCGTCGATTGATTTCCCCTGTTTACCTAGAACTCTACGCCTAACCTCCATGTTGCTCACCTTATTATGCCACTTTACACGGGAAATAGAACGCAGGCACCTATGATCAAAGACAGCTAGTCTTTTCATGTCTTCCACTCTCAGTGACCAGGTCTCACAGCTGGCCATAAAGGAGGACGGAGCGGACTGATGAGCAGTACACCCGCCCTTTGGTCGATAGTCGAACATCTCGTCTACGCCAGAGTCGGCGTAAACTAACAAATGCGAAACGAGCCCCCTGTATTCGTGCTGAGATTTCGTCAGAGATCAGCCCATTGGGGCTGATGGTACTTCCCAAATAAGTGAAGCGGTCAACGTGCTCTACCACTTCACTTCCTATTTTTAAACTAGGCGTCGATGTAGTCCAGTCCTGTAACATCATCTTGCATTTGGCGGGAGCGAATCGCATGCCAAACATTCGTAGATTGCGGCTCAAGGTGTTTAGAAGACTCTGCATTTCGTCAGCGTCTTCGCCTAGAAGGACTATATCGTCTGCATATTCCAAGTCAACGAGATTGTTCCCCGGTAGCAAGTCAATCCCTGAGCCAAACAGCACACAAATGTCAACCGAGATCCAGTTGAGCAGTAACTTTTCTGCTCCAGAACTCGATGCTATCCCTACACCACAGAATCTTCTTATGTCCTAAAGGTAAATTTCACAGTTTTACCCTTAGGTGCCCATAAAAATGAAAGTTTTGCATGACCACAGTGCCTAGCGAACCTCTACTAGAAGCCCGGTCAAAGGCGAACTGCTTCGGAGTGATAAAACATATGGAACACCATTTTTCTATAGACCTCAATGTGTGCTACTAACTGCTATGTGATAAATAGGAGCGTACAGTTTTTTGAGGCCTACCCTTACTTACCCCTTCTTTTCAGAATGTGAAAACAACATATTTGGCTTGGTAGGTGTTAGAAAACAGAATCGTATCGCTAAAACATTCCTTTACCGAAATAGCACCATTTCACCCTCAGACCCCAAACATAGTACAGGTAACATAGTGATAATTCCCCGTAGTCTTACTGCTATCTGGCTAACTTTTCTGACGTGGTAACGTATAGGAACAGTCGTTCCAGCTACTATAACATCGTGGTTCACTGCAATACATAACTTCGACCACCACATCAAGGCAAAGCTCCCGACTACAATATTAAAAAAAACTACGATCCTTATTACGTATAGTTTCTGGACTTTATTCAACAAACCAAATTTTAGTAGTGAAAATAATGCCAAAATCATCTTTTTGATATCATTGTTTTCCATTTTGTGTATACTTTGTTAGTGTATTGTGGATACTGAAGAGTTCAAGAAAATCAATCCTGATCTTGCACCTAGTTTACAAGAAGTAGAACGTGGTATTCGAGACGGTTTCTTATCTTTGGATGATCGTCTTCGTCATCTCCCTCAACTTGCTAGTGGAGAAGATAGATCAGGGTCTACTGCTGTTTGTGTACTCATTACACCGAAACATATTTTCTTTGCCAATTGTGGAGATTCTCGTGCAATACTAATTCGTAAAGGAAAAGTTGCTTTTGCTACCGTTGATCATAAACCAGTAAATCCTAATGAAAAACAACGTATACAAAACGCTGGTGGTTCAGTTATCATACAACGTGTAAATGGTTCTCTTGCTGTTTCTAGGTATGTCATGTTTTAAACTTTTATTTTACTTTTTATATGTATATATTTGCGTACCTGAAGTTAAATGAGGATATATGGGCGTGGCTTTTTTAATCTAATGACCTGTGCTAATCTCATATTCGCGTAAAGTTCCATATCATTATTTTACTTTGAACACACTACCGATTGCTGCCACCTTGATATGATAGTCTGACTTGTATACCCCAATGACCCAACGAGCTACACTGTCTGTAACAAATGTTACTGCAGGTCTTACTATGCCAGAAAAATCGTTTGGGTAGCGGTTAGACTAAAAACGAGTAAGTCGCTCACATGATGTTGGGTGTTTGCCACTGAGGTTGTACTTCACAGCAGTCTACACTGTATTAGTTGATTTCTCCTTTGAATACATGAAAGAGGAGGAGCATTAGTGTTCTCTGACCACAAAGTCCAGGAGACAGTTGCTTGAGGCTAGCCACATGACTTGATTTTGGAATATTGTCGTGTTCTTGTGTAAGCTTCTGTGGATTTTTACTGATAGGTAAATTAATTCACTGTGTCAGATCCTCGTAAGTTGAAAACATAGTTTTCTGAACACCATGAAGAGAAATTCAAATATGTTTGGCATACGACTCACTGTGCGCCGGCGGCACACAGCAGTTAGGACGCTTGCCAACCATGCACATGTTCCGGGTTTCGAACCCCGACCACACGCACTCCTTTAACTGGCCAAGCCACAAGTAAGGTTGGGCATAAGGCTAGCATCCCCATCCTGCAAAAATAAACACCGCTACAAAAACTTCAAGCCTCTAGCTTGAAGCCCTGTTTTCCACCGGGAACGTGAAAAAATAGAAAGAGTACTACTCACTCCTGTCGAACGTAAGATGATGCAGCTCGGCCGGTCTTCACGGACTCTCCTAGTTTACGCGCAGAGGTTGAAATAAGGTAGTTGTGTTTTCTGAGGTTGTTCGTTTAATTACGAAGCTTCCATTGTCCTTCTGGACAACATTTTCAGCGTTTACTTAACATTTAATCACTGGTTGTTGACGAAATCTCAGTATGGATACGAAAGACTTGTTCGGTACTTTTGCCAACTTGTGTCATCTTTCCTCCAGATGTCATCCCTAACTATTCTTCAAAGGGTGCATGCATTATGCAACATTTCGCTTCATTGTATTTCATGGCTGTGAGGAGCATTCTCTGAAGGTAGAAGATAGAGAAAAAAGCCCACTGATTTTTGGCCATGGGTTTCCGGCACCACAGACTCTACTCAAGTACAACTCTGCGTGATTTAATCTTGTCGTTACACGAAATACTAATGTACCTTATTGTTTAAACATAAGTAGATCATCATGGAAATTATTTTTTAGTAGAATTTCGCTATGCAAAAACAATCTGGCTTGTTTTTCATTCATTCGGATATTTAAACCTCAAAATAATGAATATTGTTTATTTGGATGGAGGATTTCATCAGTTAGACAACCACTGGAAAAACTGGGAGTACTGAACAGCTGTTTTGTCCTAGTTTGGGACTCTTCATCAGTATTGACCCTCCGGGGTTCGAATCCAGGACCTTGTGGTTACAAGGCTAGCGAGCTCGTAGACCATTAACCCACTTGGTCCCGCTCCATTGGCCCATGAATTCTAACTTCTCTCAATTCACGACATAGCGCAACGATTTCGCAATGTCTTCGATGAGTTACTGCCTCATCTTCAACCTGCTGTACATTACTGGTCACGGCTTCCCACTAAAACCCCAGGTCGCTAGTGAGCATCTTCCATTCAACCAAACAAAATCCCTACAAAACCAATACTTGAATATTGTTTTTGTTATTATGTCCAACTTTTTATCAAACTATTTAGTCCGAACTTTGTTTGGTCAGCTACAAACTCAAAAGCTATGAGGTGTTTTCTATGCCTGATACTCATCAGTTAAACTGTTTCAAAATGAATAACTTTTTTTTTATCAAAAATTAGTCAGTGACCCTCGTCAAATGGTCTTAATCTTAATGCCTTCAAACGTCAGGTGGTTAATTTCACACTTAGATGCAAGCACGAATTACGTGAACTGGTTAGTTCACACGGTTCCGCCACTATCATAGGTGGTACTGAAGTTGAAACCGAATCGAATGTTAAATACCTTGGACTATGCATTTCCTTTGATCTTTCTTGATCTTCCCACATCATGTTAGTTTCCAGAAAGATATTTCGTTTGACGTTCTACGTAAGGAAGTTAAGACGACTTGATATCATTCCGTCTCTTCTGTTACCGTCTGTTAATTCTTATATTCTGCCTATACTTCTTTACTGCTCCCCTTTAATCTTTCCTGGGCTAATTAAGAGAGACTTTTTTATACTGCTAAGGGCACTAAAAGCTGTCAGTAGGGCGAGTGAAGTGTGGCTAAACCAACTGGTTAATACTATTGTAGACAGACACATGGACTCCTGCAAGAGGCCAGCAAATAGTATCTTGTGAGGCACTGAGCATCCTCTCTATACACAACTCTTTACTTGCATCTCATCAAGTAGAACTAAAAGAAACTATAGAAGACTGTATCCTCGGACGACTACGTACAAAATCTCTACAACACCTTATTTAGCATACATTTGATTTGGTGAGAAAAGTGTAAGGCAAGAAATTACCAACCTGTTGTGGGGCTGTAAATAAACGGCCCCTTGTTGTCATTGTTACGTTGTTGTTAATATTTTCAACTAATTTAATCTTATAATTCATTTCTTATTGAACAATATTATCAATTTAAATGCCCTCTTTTATTTATTATCCCTGTGATGAAGAAGTTAGATCCAATCCTGTACTACATGCTGAAAATCCCATATTTTCACCATAAGTACCGTTTGGAATAAAGATATTATTATTTTTATTACATTTACTCTTCTATCTAAGTAGTTAGCCCTCCGCCCAGTAAGGCTTCGTGTGCTTTTGGAAGTGTGTCGGTGGTTGTTACTGGGATTGGTTACCGCCGGTTACGGACCACCGTAGGGTAAGTCAGGATGTACAGTTTTCGGGGTCGACCTTTTATAACCCTCTCTCTCCGGAGTGGAGAGACAGCATAGCTGGCCAGCATGCTGGCCATCTGAGGGAAACACCTCACTGCTGTTACACCCCTGTTCCCCAGCAGTACGACTTCGCCCTCAGACCCCCAGCGTGGTGAAAGAAAGATTCTTACTCAATTCCGGTAACTGCTTTTAGTCTAATTGCTATCTTAACAACCTTCCTGGCATGGTAGGACCTGCAGGAATGATTGGTTCCCGCCAGTGCAGTTTGTTGGGTCATCGTGATGTGCAAGCCCGACCACCACGTCAAGGTAGCAGCTATCGGTCGGGGTTGGGGTCCTGTTTGGGATCCTCGGGACGGTAAAAACCAATGGTTGGAAACAATTGGTGATATGGTTCAAAATCGTTCTAAATGGCTAGCGCAGATGTATCCACTCCTTGTGACTTATGATTTCCAACAAAACTATATTGTTCTTTGTTATTACTATCCCTTTGTCTCACACCTCTGTTTACTGTCTCTATCATGCATTTCTCCAACTTTCTTCGCTTGCTTTGTGTGCTACATGGAGTGTGGCGACTTGAACTGCTTCACATCGGTGCAAAACAGACAGACAGTTAGCCCTCCTGTGAACTACTGTTTTTGATGATACAATATGCTGTGAAGTAAGTCATGGGGATAAAACATCGAAAGTTTTTTGAATTGCTCCTAGTAGGTGAGTAGTAGTAGAGAAGTTGTTTGTTGCTTAACGGTTTCCACTCAAATTTAAAGCTACATTTATCATTTGTGTAATCTCTTTCTTTTTTTTCTCTGACTTCCACAGATCATTAGGTGATTATGCTTTTAAAGCAGCCAAAGATCTTGGTCCCACGGAACAGTTGATCTCTCCAGAGCCTGAAATTACTGTAGTTGATCGTGATAAAGACTTAGATGAGATTATTGTCTTAGCATGTGATGGTATTTGGGATGTCTTAACCAATGAAGAACTCTGTTCACTATTACAAAATCGTATGCGATGTGTTGAAGACTTGTCAATGATATGCAATGAAACTATAGATATGTGTTTGTATAAAGTGAGTAATATATTTCTGTATTCTTGTTATTATGTCATCAGTGTTTGAATAATTTGGTACATACCTATTTTCTTTTGCTCTAATTGTTAGACTTTTGTCACAGATCAACATCATTTAGAGAGGTCATTGAAATCCAGGGGGTACTAGACGGTTACTCCGTCCTGTTGTGGGACTCTTCACCAGTGTGCACCTACAATCTAGCCATAGATCGAATGCGAGACCTTCAAGTTTTGAGACATAAGCTGGTTAACCATTCAGCTACTTGGGTTGGAATTCAATGACTCTTGAATTCTAACTCTGTCAACACATGGTATAGCTCTGTCCTCACCCAATGCCTTCGATAAAAATCCACTGGTCACAACTTCCCATCTCGACTTCAGGAAATCCATCCATCCGGTAGCCACCAGTGGGCTGGTGTAACATATTTTTGCTTCCATTTCTTTGCGTTCCTGTGCGGGACATAAGCGTTCAAACTTTGAAGTTTCAGTAGAGGGGTATTTTATACAGAGTGTAATCGTTAGCCTTTCACAACCTTCCCTCTTTTTCGGGTTTGCTATCCGCTAGGTGAGGTTTAGCAGTACACCGGCTGGGAGTCGAACCTGAACTACATGCGTGATTGGTGTGAGCATTCTACCAATAATAGACTGCTGACTCATAATGCTGCGTAACATGTGTGTTCATTTAATAAGGTATAACAGTCTATTTGTTTATTGTTGTGAAATTGACAGGAAGATTTAGACAACCTATAGTTTCCATGTGATAAACAGATAGATAGATGGTTATTAGATATCTTCTTCGTGTATGAGGTTGTCCATTCTTTAAAAATAGCTCGAATAATCTCTATACAGTTATGTAGATTATTTCTCTCTGTTTCTCTCTCTGTTATTTCACTCCATTACTGTAGTTGTCTGTCGTGTTTAGTTAATAAGTAGATATCTCACACAAACCAACAAAATTAATTCACTCATCTCTGTGTCAACAGCGAAACCAACATCACCTACAAAATAAGTTGTAACGACTACATTGGCTAAAGTGGACGTCCTCTTCATATTCGTATCCATGAACATAACCGAACATCAAAAGACATGACATCAACTCCCCCATATCGCTGCATGCAGACAACCACGGACATCAATTCGAGTGGAACAACATTCAAATATTATACTGAGAAAACACCAAGAATACCAGAAGATTTTTAGAAGCCTGGTATTCCAATGGATCATCAATTAAAGGACGCGTTAAAATAGACAAAATCTACCAATCAACAAGAAGGAAATGTTATGCACAAAGGGTCGAACTTGACGTCAAGGAAACAATCAGTACCAATACAAGTAGCCTAGAGGGTGTGAAAACACACAAAAAACAACCAATCACGTTTACTTCTTGGCTAATATTTCGTTCTTAACCAACAATGAAAGTATATTGGGGGAGGAGTGATGGAATTTCTCATATCCTACTGTTTATGTATTAACTTTTATTCATTGATTTGTTTGGTGTAGTTTAGTGTATGGCGTTTGTTATCAGTCGTAATCATACTAAGGATCATTTATTTGTGGATACTACTGCCTAAGAAATCCACCATAGCTGAGCAGACGTCAGAACATCTCGAGGCCCACTGTAAGTATTAGCACTTTCAGTTAATCGCACTTGTTGAAGTCAATCCCCGAAAGAGGCTCTTTCATGTTCCAATCTATGAACCACATACTTATTGTGTAAAGGCTAATGATACTACCCGGTTGTTCTAGCTGAAGCAGGCGAGAGAAACGGGATTCAATTGTGAGACTCACCGACTGAAAGTCAAGTGTTTAGAGCTATAAACCGCGTCTTCATATGTCTTTAGATATTGCTAATTCAATCTCAGTGTGAGCCATCGCCTCCCTCGACGAGCTATGTTAGCGGATATAGGGTCAGGCTGGAAAAAAGCTAGCGGCGGTCAAACAAAAACTTGGCACCAGTCAATGAAATCCACAACAGTTGGTCTAAGCCACGTAGAAAGGTGTAGACTTCCAGGCTGGGGTCCTCGGGACGGTAAAAATCTATGGTTGGAAACAATTGGTGACATGGCTCAAAACCGTTCTCAGTGGCGCAGATGCATCCACTCCCTGTGACTTATGATCTTCAATGAAACTGTTTTGTATTTCTTTATTACTCCTTTGTCTCACACCTCTGCTCACTGTTTCTATTATGCTTTTCTTGTACTTTCTTCTCTTGCTTCGCGTGCTACACGGAATGTGGCGACTTGAACTTCCGCACATTTGTGCAAAGTTCTATGTCGAAAACAGACAGACAGACAGTGTGAGTGATGCAGTAGTGTAATGATAGTGAGAGTAACTTTTTCACGTAAACCTGTAGACTTACAGGTGAAAATCGACTATTTGACACAAGAAGCACCAGAAAAAAAAAGAATTTTAAGTGAAGATTGAGAACACAGAAGTGATGAAGACAACCAACCAACAAAGCAGAAACAAACAAGCACAAATCACTATCAACAAGAGAAATTTTGAATGAGATCACCAAGAAGGGATCTCATTCTAGAAAGCATCGCTCTAACTACCTGAGGGGACTTGAATGATGATGTCAAAATGAGAATCGCAAAGGCAAGACAGACATTCATCACTGTGAAATCAGTCTGCAGATCTGCTTCACTCAGAATGAAGACCAAGATTTGAATTTTCAGCATCGATGTTCAGTTAATTCTTCCATGCGAGTCACGAAATGCATTTCCAATAGACTTCAGACTTTTATCAACAGCTCCCTTCGCTGGCTCCATATATTGAAGATCAGATGACCGACCGGAAACAATTAGGAACAAGAAACTGTGGGAATTAACCGACCGAGAACCTATCGCTCACCAAATATCCCAGAGAAAGCGGAGATGGACTGTGGATATACACACTGAGGAGACCGTTGGGTGACGTCGCGTGCCAGGCCCTCTAATGGAACCCAAGTGGGTGACGACAAGTTGGGTGTAAGTTCGAGGGTGATTTATAGGAGATAATGTGAGGAGAATATGGGAGCGTATGGGCGGTCGTAGAGCCAGCTAAAGAGGACTGCAGAAAACGGCGTGAGGTAGAGATGTACTGTTTGAAACCCTGTGTTCCACTTCGAACTTAAAGGAATAATAATAATAGTAAATTTTGCTAATTTATCTTTTCACTAAATGAAGAAATGTTACTGGATTGAGGTAGATAGAGCTGTTTAAGCAGTTATACACTTATCCACACTATTATTATTATTGTTCAATTCAGTTATTATCTCTTCTTAAAGATATACTCTTGATCTGCATATACAGACAATGCAGTTTCATCACACATTGGATAGTATGCTCATGTGTTTATACGTTGGTATAACCATTCTCTTTTTTTCAGCGAACGGTTTACATATTCGTACATTATGAGGCATAGAAGTTATTTCACTATCTTCGGCCTACAATTCTTATTCCTTATTCATTAAACATAAATAAACTAATAATAATAATAATTTTTCCTTCACGTCCCCAGTGGAACATAGGGCTCCAAGCTAGTGGCTTGAAGTTTCTGTAGCAGTGTTTAATTTTTACAGGATGGGGTTGCTAGCCTCATGCCCAACCTTTCCTCTTTACCAGCATTATTTCTGGCTCAGTGAGGTAAAGGAGTGCGCCGGCCGGAGATCGAACCCCGGACCATATGCATGGCCGGCGAGCGTGCTAACCGCTATACCACCGACGCACTACCCACTGAATATATAAAACAAAGTATTCTCAGTCTATGATGTTCACATTTCTTTATTTTTTCTCTCTTCAGGGTAGTTCTGATAACATGAGTATGGTGCTAGTTGCATTCGATCCTGCTCCACGAGTAGATCCTACTTCTAAAGCTGAAGATGAAAATTTAGAATCTATTTTAGTACAGCGAACAAAAGGTGAGATAATATTTGCTTCTTGTCGTTGTTGTTATTATTAGTATTATATGTTATGTTTGATGATTTTGTTACAGTGCAATTTCTCTTCTATTTAATCAACTGGATTATGTGAAAGGATTACCACTGATTACGGATTAATATCAGTTAAAGAGAAGCATTGAAAACCGGGGAGTATTGAACAGCTGTTTCGTCCTCTTTATTTGGGACACAGTCCTAGCCTATGACTGTATCGACACGCAACCGAACTCCAGGGTATTCAGGCTACAAGATGAACTCGCTGACTGACCATTCTAATTTCTATCAATTTTTGATATACAGGGCAACCGCCAGTCAACGTTATCGGTGACTTTGTGTCCTGACACCTGACATGGTGAACTCCACTGGTTAAGACCCCTCACTAGAACTCCAAGCTTGCAGGGGGATTTCATTGGTTTCAGTTGTTCTGTAGGTGGTGATGTTAGGTTAGCTTGTCATCTAACCTGAAATTAATTAAATGCCTGCAAACCAACATTTAAAATAGGACTATTCGTCAATTGACAGAAGATATAATTGATGGGCCACAGGATTTTGTCCCAGTGACCGAATCGCCAGCAAGCTCGTCTCGTAATCCGAAGCTTCTGGGTTCGATATTCTATTGGGTTATGAGTGTGTACGAGTCCCAAAGCAGGAGGATAAAACAGCTATGCAATACTTCCTTTTTATTTTCAATGGTTCTCTAACTGCTTACTTACTTTACTTTACTTCGGCTATCTCCTACGGGAGGATGAGCCGGCTTCATGAACGAGTTCATGAAGTTTCTTGGGAATTTGGTACGAGTGATGTCCCCAGCATCGCTCGGCCTTTTGTTTGAGAGTGCAGCTCTAGCCTTTACACAGCCAAGTGTGACCTACAAGGCAGTAGGAGTGGAGTAGGGAGCCCACTATCCATTGGCAGCCGGTGACCGGAGTTCGGTTCATACGCCTTTTTGAATGGGGCCAGACATCCAGGACATCCAACAAGCCCTTTGTCCATACGTCTGCCGGTGAGCTCCGGTGAGCTTCATACGCCAGTCGTTGAAGGTTTGGAATCAGGGTTTAGCCATCTCCTCTAGACTGTCATCCAATGGACAGTCAACCCGGTGGAGAGCGCCGGGCATCCGCTTTTGCCCTCTCGCTTTAGTGAGAAACACCTCCGCCACGTGAAGGCAGTGAGTAGGACTTCCTCAGGAGAGGCTATGTAAGACGCACGGTCATATGGGAGCATTTCAAGAGGTGTGCGGAGGGGTGGCCAACCCGCAGCGCAAGACACCCACCCCCGACCATCCTGAGGCCCATCCTGCTAAAGTCAGTTCGTGATCAAACTTGGAACCGATCAATTGCCTAATAAATTAACACTTGAAAATATTACTTCCTCATTAGTGAAACGAAACTTAATGTGAATGAAAGTTTTATAAATGAAGAATTAACATATTACTAAAGCGTGTTGTTAGGATGCAATTATCTGTTTAATGAACTTTCAGTGTATCATTGGTTATGAAACGCTACTAAATTATCTCATATTGACTGATGACACTACTCAGTTATGCATTTGGACTGAATTCGGTGGAGCAGGATTTGAACCCGTGAGATCTCATTGGCTGAGAGTTGAGTGCTTAAATCAATAAGCCGAATTACTCATGTATCTACTGTTTCAATTACACTTATTATTAACACAACTTAGTAAACGAAAAAGCATCATTATTTTCAATTCAATTTTGATTTTCCTGTTGATTGATTGGATTGCAATATGTGAATTCAAAATAAATAATAATTAATGCCCGTCGGTGGCACAGCGGTAGAATGCTCGCCAGCCATGCAAGTGGTTCGGGGTTCGATCCCCGACCGGAGCACTCCTTTACCTCTCAAAGCTAGTAATAAGACTGGCAGAGAGGGCATGAGGCTAGCAACCCCGTTCCGTAAAAATAAACACCAATGCTACTGAAACTTCAAATCTCTAGCCTGAAGCCCTATGTTCCACTGGGGACGTAAAGGAATAAAAAAATGCCCGTTTCACAAAAGAGGTGACACTGGCAGTGACCTAGGTGGTCTAGTGGATAATGCTGTGGTGTTTGAAACCAAGAGTACTTGGTTCGAGTCTCAGTGGGAACATCATCGCTCACACTGACTGGGGAATGCAGGTATATATCCACTAGATGATGAGTCCAAAACAGGACGAAGTGCACATTCTGGATTCCACTGTTAATAATTATTCACCACATTAACACAGCTGCACGCTACAGTAATATGTTTACTAATTTGATTGAAACCGTTTCAAAGACTTGAAATCACCCCTTAGTTTAAAATAAATATAATTAAATAAATTGACATTGTATGCCATTGAATTTTTGTGTATGATTAGAAATTGAAAGCATTCATTTCCCGATACGAATTTTAGAACAAGCAACACTTATTAATAGGAGAGAATTTTGATGAATTCATTAAATTTCGGTAGAACTTTTAGTGAAGTGGGAAGATTTGGAGTGAATTGGTTGAGCGTGTCGACTACTTCACGTGTTTGGGAAGTTGCATCAACCCCAACAGGCTTCTTGCTCACGAAATCTGAAGTCGGATACAAAAGTATCGTGTGGCATTTGCCAGATAATATCATCTCTGACATAGATGTGAAGTCCATCCATCGATCAAAGGATGTGTGCACTGCTCTGCACTTCGCTCCCTCCTCCTTTATGGCTGTGAGACATGGTCAATGAAAGTAAATGATATGAAAAGGCTAGTTTTCTGCGATCATAGATGTCTGTGTTGGGTGAGTAGTATTGAGGTTAGACGTCGAGCGTAAGTCGACCAATGAAGTTGTGAACCTATTGCGATTAAGACGGCCAGGACACGCGTGCCGAACCATCGCCCTCCTTGACGGGCAATGTTAGTCAACATGGGATTTGGTTGAAGAAGATTTAGAATTGGTCAAACCAAAACCCGGTCTCATCAGTCCATGAAATCTTTGACAATTAGTTTGAGTCACTTAGGAAGGTATCGGTTGTCTGGTTGAGGTCGTTGGGATTCTTAGAACCAATTGCTGGAGACGGTGCAGAGGCTTTCATTTTTTATGATCTTCCATATCTATTAAACCCTGTTGTATTTCCGTGTTACTATTCTTTCTCCCTCACATTTCTGCTTATCATCGTCCTTTTGAATCACTTTTTCTCTCTTTTTTCTGCCTTTGTGTGTTTCATGGAGTGTGGAAAAAGTTGAACTGGTTCACTTCTGTGCAAAGTTATATGTTCAAACCAGTCAGTCGGTCAGATAGAAGGCTTCATCTGCATACTCTACATGCAGTCATATATAAATGTATACATCACTGAATATTTCTAATTACCAAATACCGTTAGGAAAAAGTATAATGAAATTGTAACCTAACCAAATTACTGGTCGGGCATTACATTATCTTCTTTCTTTATGAGGTGTTTGAGGAAGTTTGGCAGAAAACTATTTCTAAAAAGAGCGTGTTGGTTTACAAGGGTCCGATCACGAGTTGACATCAGTTAGAGGACGATTGGGAGACTGGGGAGTACTGGACAGGTGTTTCGCCCTGCCTTGGGACTCTTCATCGGTGTCCACTCGCCGTTGATTGAATCCACAACAGAACCTTTCGGTTACAAAATAACCTCGTTGACCATTCACCTACTGGGATGGAAATTTGTAGCCTATGAATCCTAATTTCTGCCAGTTCGCGATATATATATATATATTCGTGATTAAACCTGCAAAACGACATCTGGAAAATCAATAAAATTTTGCGGAGAGCGAATGAACTCTCATCTTGACTTCGAAACTCTTTTTTGTGGTCGCACAATCATAACGACTACCAAATAGACCTTCTTCACTAAATTCACACAGCAAACAGTGTTCCTACATAATCAATGTATATGTATAACATTCGCCCATCAATTCATGAAAGAGAGGAGTGAAAACTAATCATAAACTAATTGAGCATATACACATCGAGACACTAAGGGAGCAAAGGAATTATAAACCTACCGGTAACGATGGGAGAATGCAGCTCCTGATGTTGCTTTGTGGAGTGATGACTTCTTAAGACAATCGTCTATTTTAGTGTCAGGAGATACAACAGTGTCGTGCACTTCGTATTGCACCAACTTTACTATCAAATAAAAATATTTATAAAGGGAATGACATCAGATATCTTTCACTTTATATCTCGAATTCCCAGTAGTTGGAATTCTTAGAACACAGGAGTGACTCAATAGTAAAGCAGCGACTTTAAAACCTTAACCTGACCAGCCTACACAGTTGCGCTCACATACTATTCAGGGGTTCATAACTTCATTCTCAGTGCACTTTTAATGAATATCTGTTCGCGATGAAATTCGCTTTGGAAGTCAACTGTTGCTTAATCTCCTAAATTAACTAAGGTAATAGGTTCGGACATGGTTTTTATCGATATAGGCTAACATTCTGGAGATATCGGGTCTTTGGTTTGAGCATTTGATTTACAATCAGTGGAGAAAGAGAGAGAGACTTTTGTCCAGCTAAATAGAGCGTCATTAATCCGAAAACAAATGCCGCACTTCTAAATGCACAATTCTTTAATTGATTGTTAGGTAATACATACTCCTTTCCAATACATAAACTGTGAAAATGTGATTGATTGGCTGAAGCAGTCAACTTTGAGTCATTAGGTCCTTGGTTTGAGTCCCTCCACACCTACTTCAGTCTGGGCAACTGTTTAGTACCATCAAACCACAAAATATATGTGACTCACAGCTCACTAATAACTAGCTGATACATATTTAATTGAATTTTAGATTTTCCCGTCGATTGATTGGACCGAAGCGCTCGGCCTCATGTTGGCATGTCGGCTTCTTGTGCAGATGCTTCGACAATGTCTGGGCATGTAATTAGAATTTAATTGGTGGATAGTGACTAGAAGTGGAATCCAGGATGCGCATTTCTCCATATATGGGACTCGTCAGCGAGATGTACCTGCATTCCCCAGTGAGTGACGATGATGTTCCTACTGAGGCTCAAACCCAGTGCCCATAGTTTCAAACGCCAAAGTGTTATCCACTAGACCACTTGGGCCACGAGAGCCACCTCTTGTGCAATGGGTCATATTAATTTAATTGAATTTTTAGATTTTCCCGTCGATTGATCGGACCGAAGTTCTTGGTCAGGTTGAAATGTCAGAACTGGGTTCGAGCCTAGGTGGAAACATCATCATCACTCACTGAGGAATCCAGGTGCATCCAGACGACAAGTCCCAAACAGGACGAAATGCGCATCCTGGACTCCACTGCTAGTCACCATTCACCAATTAAATTCTAACTGTCACATAAACTGCCATCCATTTAGAACACTATAAAGACTGGTCACGTGCATTGTTGGTTTATTGGTAGGAATATTCGCCAGTCACATGAAAAGTTCTGGTTCAACTCCTGACCGACACATTTTCTTAAACCCCTCCTAGCCTATAATAAGCTGGGAATCGTGGAAGGAAGCTTAGGCGGGAAGCTTAAGAACTCCACCCCGGGAAAACAACACTGCCACCACGGTTAATGAAAGTTCAAAGCTGAAGTTTGAAGCCCTAGGTTCGATTGGAAACGCAAACGAATGATTACAAAAAATGACTACTGGCAGTTCTTAAAAGGAGGTGTTTAGTTCTAGTCTTCTGTTTTGGTCGTAGACAGAATTTGCTGTAAAGTATAGAAAAAATTAATGCTTCACAGTGTTACATTACACGGTCTTACACATATATGTATATAAATGACGCAACACTACACTTATTATGCCTAACATATTTCTTTCTTCATTATCCATTTCTTAGTGTTAACATCTTTTGGATTTTCCAGTTAGTATGAAAAAAATGTGAATATTCCATCAAAGGATAGTTCATATGTACGAGTAAACTATTTAAATAACAAAACATTACCAACTAACTTGTAATTTGAGTTTAACCCCTTGTTTAATGCTTGATTTTCACACCACTACACCGAAAGCTAACTTTTCAAGTGTCCTCTATATGTGTATATATGTATCCACTGAATGTGTGTGTGTGTGATAAGAGCGATGTGCACCTGCCTGTCTTGATATTTTTTTCGTGCTAAAGAAATAGAGTTGAGTTGAGTAGATTAAACTTCAGTAGTAGGAATATGCACCAATCACGCCACACTTGGTTCAGGGTTTAATTCTCCCCTCTCCACCCCCGCCCTTCCGCAGCCGATGCACTCCCTAATCTCGCTTAACTGGTGGTGTAGTAAAGCCCGGTAAAGAGTGGGGTCGAAGGTTGGTGTGTGTATGTGCGTTGGGCTAGCAACTTCACCCTGTAAAAACAACAACCACTACCGCCACTGACATCCGGCTATCAACCAAGGGACGTGTGTACTGCTCAGCAGTTCGCTCCGTCCTTCTCTATGGCTCTGAAACATGGCCAATACGAGTTGAAGACATGAAATGTTTAACTGCTTTTGATCATAGATGTCTGCGATCTCTTTCTCACGTTAGGCGGTATAATAAGGTAAGTAATGTTGATGTTAGGCGTAGAGTGTTGGGCAAAGAGGGAAAATCAATCGACGAGGCTATAAAGTTACATAGACTGGGATGGCTAGGTCACGTGCTGCGCATGCCTAACCATCGCCTCCCCCGACGGGCATTGCTAGCTGATATAGGTGCAGGTTGGAAAAGAGTAAGTGGTGGCCAAACAAAAACATGGCCTCATCAATCCATGAAATCCTTGACAGTTAAACTGAGTCAGGTAGGGAGATGCAGACTCCCGGGTTGGGGCCTCGGGACTCTAAGAATCAATGGCTGGAGACAATAGGTGACATGGCTCAAAATCGTTGTCAATGGCCAGTGCAGATGTATTCAGTCTCTGCAATCTTTCATATTCCTTTCTACCATTACCCATTCTGTTTCACTCTTATACTCGTGAAAAATCTATTGATTCTCTTCACTCATCTTCTTGTCTACCTTTGTGTGGTATTTGGAACATGGCAAGTCAAACTGCTGCACTTCGGTTCCAAGTTCTATGTTGAATCCAGACAGACAGACTGCCACTGATACTTCAAAACTTGAAGGTCTATGTTTCATTCGGAACACGAAGAAATTAAATAATAATAGAGTTTACGTAGTGTTACCTTTCCGTATGTAGAAAGGTAAAGACTTGAAAAGTGGCATACATAGACTTAACTCTTCTATAAAGTTTAATATTCTTTTCCTTACTTGTCCGGTAATTTATATAATAATAATATATTTATTTATTTCTGTCCATACAGAAGGACACCAATAGATGATTATTAAATTACATAAATTTGGTTCATGATGAATTTACATAGTTGCTTAAGTGAATTCAGAATTTCCCATTGATCGATTAGACCGAAGGGCTCGATAATTCCATATTAGTTTGTTTATTAGATATTATCACACAGTGATGAAACAGTATTATTTACTGGATGACAAAGTTTCGAACACCATTTATTGTTCATAATCATATTAATTATAATCACACGACTTCGAAAATGGAGTTTTATAGTTTTCTTTGTCTTCTTTTTATTTGTTGTCGTTGGGGTAGCAGAATTTTCCAGATATCTGCGACAAGTGTTGAATCATTCTTATTACACGTATTTGCAGTTGATTCGATAAACAAAGCTTCCGTTATCAATCTCTCCCTCCACCCTGTTACATTAGATTTTAAAACTGTCATCTTATCTCATACTATTGTAAGGTTGTATTGTGTGCTATAGTGCTATAGCTGAACTATTCTCTAGATTTCTTATCTTATTCGGGTCAGCTGATCTAGATTTTGCTAGGTTTTTATGCTCGACTAGTTTGACTGCCCTCTGTTCTACTACTTTTACCTGGAAAATTCTACTACGCCCATGACAAATGGGAGAGAACAAAGAAAACTATGAAACTCAAGTTTTTAAGTCGTACGATTATAACTAATATGATTATGAACAATAAATTTTGTTCGAAACTTTGTCATCCAATAAATAATACTGTTTCACTGCGTGATATGTCTAATAAACAAACCAACAGCGAATTACTTACTACCACATTGCCCAAGTTTTACACATGTTAATACGAAGTGCTCGACCTCAGGTTGACATGTCGGCTCCTTGTGCAGAGGTTTCAAAAATGTTTGACGATGTAACTGAAGGTCAATTGGTGGATGGTAACTAGCAATGGAATCCAGGATGCGCATTTCATCCTATTTGGAACCTCCACTCCCCAGTCAGTGAGTGACAGTGTTCCTACCGGGGCTCGAACCCAGTGCCCATAGTTTCAAACGCCAAAGTGTTATCCACTAGATCAATTGGGCCACAAGATTTTTATTAATTATTTGATTCAATTTTAGATTTTCCGGCGGGAACACCATCACTCACTAGAAAATGCAGGTATATCCACCAGGTGACGAGTCCCAAATAGGACGAAATGCGCATTTTCATAGATCCCACTGGTAGTCATCATCCACTAATTGTGACTTCACACTATATGGTTGCTGTTCATTTTGACTCTATTTAGTGGGAACTATCTGCTAACTAGTCATTCAATTGAGCATATATGGAATACAGAAATATTGTTACTACTAGCTTAGATGATTAGGCAGAAGGGTAAATTGTGAAGAGGCTTTTCTTACAGTTTAGTTTGAAACTGTGCTTGTAAATGCGTTTGCCTAGTTAAATAGATTTATAAGCATAAATTACATATAGACATTATCGTTCAGTTACGTTTTCTCTACTACAGGTGATTGTGTAGTATTCGATTTGTAATAAACTCTCCTCACCACTCTTTTTTCTGATTGAACACTAGTCAGTAACTAGTGTAATGTGTCTAGTCCTGCCTTTAGTGCAGACTGAATTCTATCAGTCAAGTTTGCAATGTGACCGCCAGTTGAAGTGAATATTTCTCATTCAGGAAACTCATACGTCATCATTGTTGGAGACAAGAGGAGGATCACCAGGAAATCCTTCTATGAAAAAAGCTTGTTCAGTGTGACTTTCCATATATTTTCTGACCTAAGTAATCATAGTAAAAAGGCGGTTTGTTCTTGTCTACAAAATGTCAGTGTCAACAATCATTTGCATTTCTATAAAATTGGTTAATGATACCTACGTAGCCTACATACCTACCCAAAACTTAGTAGAAGGGACAGGGTTAAAACGCGTGACGTAGTGGTTAGAAGTCGAACGCGTAGATCAATTAGCCTAGTTACTGGTGGTCCAAAAGTTTCAGGTAGTTAATGCTTATGACTCCATGTGAGACTTTTAGATCTCATGGTGGGCACGTTATAATCAAGGCACTGAGCTGATATCATTAATTACCCTCATCAGTGGTTCAGCGGTAAAACCAAGCATGCGGCCTAGGGTTTTGAATCCCTGCCAATGCACCTGTAAACCTCGCTAAGCCGGTAGTAAGACTGGTAAAGAAGGAAGGTTGAGCGTGAGACTAGTGACGCCATCCCCCGTAAAAATAAACACCACTGCTCTACTGAAACTTCCAAGCCCATGCTTGAAGCATTATGTTCCACCCGAAATGCAAAGGAATAAAATAGACAATTATTATTATTATTTCCTTTGATTCCTAGAGGGACATAGGGCTTCAGCCGCGCGTCTCCATTGCGTTCGGTTCTCTGCTAGAGTTTTCACCTGGCTCCAAGTCTGCCCACACACTTTCATCTCCTCTTCACGTGACCTCCTCCCTTGCACTGACGACCAATTCGCCGCTTGCCTTTCGGGTTCCACTCAAGCAATGGCTTGTCTAGTGATGTCACTTGATGGTTTGTTTTCTCAGAGTATGGCCAATCCATCTCCATTTCTTCCTGCCTATTTGTTTCACAATCGGTTCCTGGTTGGTTCACTCATTGCCAGAGATCCCTGTTGCTGATCTTTTCTGGCTGGCCATCTGATCTTGAGTATTGAGCGAAGACAACTGTTAATGAAGGTCTTTAGTTTGTTTGAGATGCTCTTCGTGACGCGCCAAGTCTCTGATCTGTACAGTGAGCAGCACTGACTTCACATTGGAGCTGAAAATCCGGATAATAAAGGATTAATTATCCAGTTGGGAATTATAATTTTGAAACAATTAGTTTTCTGAAGGCCTAAGTACGCGTATATTCCTTGATCTTTTTCATATCGTTCGACTGCAAGTCTTTTTTCTCACTTTGCTGTGTGTAGTTTATCCGTCTGTGCGTGCTTTGTTTGTTGTCGTGTTGTGTCTAATAATTTCAAGCGAAATAACAAACAGACATCAACATAGAACAAAGCATAACTATGCAGTGGCTCAAGGTGCAACACACTTTATATCTGTACACCTCATGTAGGTGAAGATGTTGAGAATCGATCAACTCGTCCAAAGTCTGCATGCATCTGAATCTGTTCTGTCGATTCTCGATCGTATATACATGATCTAACTAATCATTGGTTTTTGTGGTTAGGTACACTCCAGCTAGGTGCTATGTATTTCTGTTAAAACAACACAGGTGCAAAAGTGATGGTTTTTCATTTTCAAAATTTCGCCTCATACTCTTCTCATTATTATGGAGACATGTTGTCTGTTGGCTTAAACATTTGATGTCAGGGGTTCTCTAGCTGACATCATTCCGCAATCAAAATTGAAATAATTATATCCCTAAAAACTAACTTTTGAAAATTAATTTGTTGCTCGCTAGTCACCGCCTACAGGACAAAGTTGTCTGGAGTTCTAGTGAGAATTCATGACCAGCGGGGGGTCCACTGGGTCTAGAGTGAGGACAAATACACTCTGATAACATTGGCAGACGATCTTGCGCGGATCACGAATTGGCGGAAGCTGAAATTCACCGGTCTACGAGTTTGCTTTTTAACGGGTAGCTCCTGCGTTTGAACTCCATCGGGTGCCTACAGATGAGGAGTCCCAAACTAGGAGTAAACAGCTGTCTAGTTTCCCCTATTGGTTTTTTCAATGGTTCTCTAACTGACATCAATGCATGATCAAACTAGAAACGAATCAGTCTGTTTTAAATCTTCAGTTATTGAGTCTACTATACCACTGCTGTGTCAGGTGTAGTTTCAATAACCATTTCGTTTCTTATCGTCATAATTATGAAGAAAGATAAAGTAGGTGTGTTTCTATATACCACTGCCATCAGTTCTAATTTGTATTGGGTAAAATATGCAGCTGAAAACTATTGGAGATGTAACTCGTCAACTTAGACAGTGAGTGTACTTTCTCATCATGAATTATCGATTGTAGAGTTTACTCCATCTGCATTAAAGCTTAGATGGTAATGGCAGAGAACACGCTATTGCTAAGTTTCTTATCTTCGACAAATGGAATAAGCCTAAAGCCAGTCTAAGTCAATAGGTCAGCTGCATTTGCATCACATCTTCCTGATATTTTCATCCCTGTATTTCACTACTCTTCTTTCTGATACTCAGATATTCATACTTTCTAATCTTCTCAGTTATTACCTTGTATTATAGTGTGTTGTGCAGATATGAAGTGTGCCAACTTGTAACATTCTATGGTTTTGCTGAGCATTTCAATTGTGTTTTGATGTCTGCTTGCCTAGATAATCTAATTACCCTTAACTTGTCTTTATTTTTACTTTTTTTGTTGTTATTTTTGAATATTCTATCTAGAATTTCTTGAAAAGCACACTAAAAATGAAGTGACAACTGAAATGGTTCTAGAGCATTTACAAGGATCTGTTGGCAATATACTATCATCTGGAAATTGGCTTTGCAAGTAAATCTACTCTTAGTTTTAATTTTGATTTTCTTTCCTTTTGTTGTTGTAAAACTGTTTATGTGAAGTGAATGATGGCCATGGTCAGGAGATCAGCTTTGTTCGCTTTCGGAAGTGTATTTGTGTGTGTGTGCGTGCGCTTGTGAGTGGTTATTACTTATCAGTTGTCGACAGTGTGAGAAAGAGCACTAGTGAGGTGCATGACCTCAGTGCCCATGGGACAACTGTTTGAGGCCCGACTCACACACACAAGGCCTGTTTGAATCAACCTTTAAAATTGTGTGCGTATTGAGATCTTACTATGGACCACCGCAAGGTGTTAAGTCGAGATTTACAACTTTTGCGGTTAACCTTTTCTCCTCTCCTCTCCGGGTCCCTAAGAGCGGAGATGCAGCATAGCTGCCATCCTGGTTACCTGAGGGGAATTGCTTACTGTTGTTGCATCCAGCAGTATGATTTTGCTCACACGCCTAACATAATGGGAACGACCTACACAATGACGGTAACTACTTTTGATCTAGTCGCTATCCGAATGACCTTTCTAGCAATGGTAGAACGTGTAGGGGGACAATAATTCCAACCAGTGTGGCTCATTGCGTCATTACGATATATACAAGCCTGGCCACCACATAAACGTAGTGGTTGTCAATTGAGGATGTGTTGAAGTTACTTTTTGATTAAAAAGGTTGTCAGTCAAACCTATAAAGAAATTTTTGGTGACGGATCAATAAATTCATTCCGATTATAAATACTTTAATTACTGAAACAAATAGAATAGTTCACATGCTTGTTCTAGCATTGTTTGTGCATGTATGTGTGTGTACGTATGCGTTCATGTGCACATTATGATGCCTTTTTTTTGGTAAATTCTCTTACAAGAGAAGAAAACAGAAGTTGTCAAAGATACACTCTCGTTTCAGACAGAATAACCATCTTCATGTTTTCTCTGAGAAATTCATCTGGCTTTTCGAAGAAGTATGTTTAAGCAGAGATAGGTGTTAAATATGTATGTCTTCTTGACTGTTGACTTGTCAAAAGTGATTTTATCCACGTTGCATACCAACCGCTCTCATCAACCAGGAGTGCTTGCTAGCCCACCAGATCAAAGTTATCTAAAAAGTGGACTGTGGCTGTTTCACTCGTTTAAAGGCAAGCTCATCAGTACTGTGCTTGATTTGACTGAGCTCAAAGAGCCGGGTCCAGTGGAAACCAAACTAAATTCTTATTATGAGATTTATGGCAACTTAGATTAATCTAATTTCAAATGTTAAATTTCGACATGAATTAACCTCATTTCGTGAGGTCATTGGAAACTGGGAAGTACTGGACAGTTCTTTCGTTCTATTTTGGGACTCTTCATCAGTGTGCGCCTACGACCACCTCTTCAAGGGCCAAACCGTGAACCTTCAGGTTACGAGATCGAGTTTGTTAACCATTCAGTCACTTCGGTTGGAATTCAGTGGCCCGTAAATTGTGATTTTATCGATTCTTGGTACAGTACTGCTCTCTCACCAACGTCTTCGATGAGCATCCATTTAACCGTTGACATGGAGGATCGTACTAGTCACGACTTCGCAATATACAGCTTAAGGCCATTCATCCAATAGCTATAAATAATCTGGAGATCGGTATTTAAATTACGAGATTTGTAGGAAATTGGATGGATTTGACTTCTGTTGTTAGATTTTGTCACAGATCGATATCATTTAGAGAGATCATTGAAAACTAGAAGGAGAGCACTGGGTAGTTGTGTTTTTACTCCTTAACTTCTGGCTGACTGCTTAAACCGACTGGTAATACGCATAAATCAAATTTGAAATTTTCAAACTAATCCCACGGATTGACCGACTGAACGATAGATGGTATCTCCGGTGTTCAGATTACTCTGATATGGTTAGCAAACACTACTGATTGGTTGATGTGAGTAGTATACAACTACTCATTGCAATCACTCAGCAGTAGTAGTATGTGGTGTCGTGTCAGTATTTTTGATTTCCAAAGGATACTGTGGTGAAATTTCACCTCTCTTGAACTGTGTAAATTGCAAATTTGATTCAACGTTAATACTCCGTGTTTAAATGTAAGCGTGATATATGATATATATCCAACTGGCATCAGAAAACCTACCTCATTAATAATTTTGTTAAGTAACTTTCTTTTGGAAGAGTTTAAGTTTGTTATAAGAATAATGTTTTCGGTCTTAATACCTTTTTTTCAACATATTAGTACTGTGTAAAGTAATTACTGTGTTCACTCAGAATAATAATAATAATAGTGATTATAACGTGACGTAACACTCTTGACTGACTAACAGAGTTTCAACGTAGAACTTTGCACAGAAAGGCAGCAGTGCAAGCTGCTATAGTCCATATATAGCACACAAACGTAGGCAAAAGAAAGAGAAAAAGGGGATTCGAAAGAATTATAATCATCAGAGTGCGTCGGTGGCACAGCGGTTTGGACGCTCGCCGACCATGCACATGGTCTGGGGTTCGATCCCCGACCGACGCACTCCTTTACCTCGCCAAGCCAGAAATAATGCTGGTAAAGAGCATAGGTTGGGCAGGAGGCTAGCAACCCCATCCTGTAAAATTAAACACTGCTACACAAACTTCAGACCACTAGCTTGAGGCCCTATGTTCCACTGGGAACGTGAAGGAAAAAAAATAATCAGCAGAAACGTGCAGGAGAAAAAATAGTAACATGAGGGTTTAATGAATATTATTTTCGTTGTTTCCTTGGGTTCCGAGTGGAACAGGCAGCTTCAGCAACACACTTCTCCACTTTGTTCTATTTTCTGCTGTCCTCTTTAGCTAAGTCCACGATTGCTCATAATTTCTCATCTCTTCTTCACACGATCTCCTCTATGTGTCACCCTCGAATTGACGACCCACTCGTCGTTTCCCATTTGAATTCCACTCGAGTGATGGCCCGGCATGCGATGTCATTCAGTGGTCCCCTCAATGTGTACATATGTGTGTGCCTAATCCATCTCTATTTCCTCCTACATATAGGATATGAGAGACTTTGAAGAGTGAATGCATCTGCTCCATTGAAAACAGTTGCTTCTTAGCATCCCGAGTAACCACAACTAGCCTGACAGTCCACACCTTACTTATGTGACTGGCTCTACCTAACCAACTGCCACCGACTTGATAAACTGATGCCAGGTTCTTTGATCTCATCACGCCTAATTCTTTTCCAACTTAATCCTATGTCAGATTGTCGTTTTCTACATTTTCATTCAACGAGTGTCCAATCCATCTCCACTTTCTCCCGCATATATGTTGGTTGGCGATCGGTTTTTGTTTCTTTTGTTCCCATAGTGTCTTGTTGGTGATTCCTTTCGGCCCGGCCATCTGATTGATCTTCAGTATAGAGCCAGCGAAGAGAGTTGTTCATAAAGGTCTGCAATAGCCTGTCGGAAATATTCTTTGTGACCCGCCCGCCAAGTTTCTGATCCGTATAGAAGAGCTGACTGACTTGACGCTGTTTGTATTGAAAATCCGACCGAATTTTGTTGTTGATATTGAGTGAGTGACGAAGATTTCCAGATGGGTTTCAGGTTGATGAACAATGTGTTTCTCGCTCGCCTTCCTGATTCTCGCTCGATATGACATCCTCGTCTGTTCCTCCTGTAGTAATACAAAGGTGTTAAATCAGTCATCAAGCTATCCATTCAAATTCATTCTTAAGTTATAGACGTTGGTGGCTAATGTGAACATGTCAATCAATACCTCGTGTATACTAAGATTGTGGATCGAATAACAGTATACCAAACCTCCAGGCGTCAATGTTTCAGTCGAGAAATTCTCGCCAAACATACATATGGCCCCGAGTCCCTGGCCGACGCAGTCTTAAACCTCTCATAGCCAGTAGTAAGTAAGGTTTAGGTTGGGCGTGAAGTTAACAACCCCACACTCCGTAAAAAATAAACACCACTGCTACTGGAACTTTAAGGCTCAAGCTTTTAGTCGGTATGATCCACTCGGAACACAAATAGCATTAAATTATCATGATGATAGTCAGTGCAAGACTATCTCAAATAGTGTCGCCATTAATTAATAACTTGCTGACATCTTTCTAATCGCATTTTGATTAAGATTGATACAAGAGCTGAAGCCGAAAATTTCCATGTGGTGTCTATTCCAGTGGACTGATAACTTGTTTAACTTACTTTGTCCTCTTAGCCTAGTTGGTAGAGTAATGGATTTCAAGCATTGTTTTATGTTATTGATTTCGAATCTGTAATGTGTAAACAAGTATATTTCAAGTGTTATGTTAACCTGCATAAATTTTTGTACAATGTGAAAAGAAAAAAGAAAATACCCTTCGAAATTATTTGCAATTATTTTTATTATTCCACTGAGTTCGAAATGGGATATAAGGCTTCATTAGCACATGTCCATTTCATCCTGTTCCCTGAAGTTGTTTTTAACTAGTTTCATGACTGCTCACATAAGCTTTCATATCCTCCTCATTCGATCTCTTTCATGTGTGTCATCTTAGGAACGATGCCCAACATGTCGTCTTGCATTCGTTCGTTGTAAGGGTTCCTCGATGTATATCCTCCTTTCTGGAGGACATCCTCTCCCTGAACTTCCTTATCGAACCAGCTAAGGCAGCTATTGGTGCAAGCCGATAGTAGCCTGTTGAAAGTGTTTTTCGTGACGCGTACGCCCAAATCTCTTAACCGTATAGTAGCTCTGACTACCTTGACATTAGTGTTATAAATCGGAATCTTGTTTTTTATACTTTGTGCAGTAGTAGTAGGCCTCCACACTGATTTCAGACTGATGAAAGCCCGTCTGGGTTGATTTTGACATCGTCATCTGTGCCGCCTTCTGTAGTTGAAACCATTCTGCCTAGGCTAAATAAGTGAAATGAAGTGACTTCTGTTAGATTTTGTCCTGTTGATAGTGATTGGTACTTCTCCTTGTTGTTGTCGTTGTTAGCGGTCGGGGTATCTTCATCATTTCTGTCTTCTCTATGCCCGACCGATAACTCCTACCTTGACGTGGTGGTCGGGCTTGCACATTGCGATAACACAACAAGCTACACTGGCTGGAACCAATATTCCTGCAGGTCCTACCATGCGTGGAAGGTTGTTAGGATAGCGATTAGACTAAAATCAGTTACCGGCATTGTATAGCCCACACATTTACAAAAGCACAGGTAGCCTTCCTGAGCATCATTCTCCTCTATACACATCACCTTCATCATCTTATTCCCCTACTTTAGTTAGTAGTATTCGTCAGGTTAGTGAGGCATCTTCACTTCATTCTGTGATCACAAATAACGATGAGAGCCATAGAAATACCCCAGATAGCCTTTTAAAGCCACGTCGCTAACTTCATCTAGGAGCATTTAACGTCAGGACCCTCTGCCAAATCGGACAACAGGCATCACTAGCAAGAACTCTGGCATCTCGAGCCATAGATGTATGTTGTGTTTCAGAGACACGCATACAAGACCCGAGTGTGGTCATTCATATAACCTCACCCGGTCAACAAGGTGAATCTGCAAAATTCACCTTGAGGGTGTCAGGAGACCCCTCAGCTAGCTCGCGAGGACTTGCAGGTGTAGGGATGGCACTGAGTGTTAGGGCAGAAAAATCACTTGTTGACTGGATCCCAGTAGATGTATGTGTGCCGTCCCTCTGAGTGGGTCCGTTAAAAGAAGGAAAGACGGCACTACCCGTCGTTGCCTTTTCATAGCAGTCTCCTCTATGTTCACCTCGCCTGAAGAGTGTTATCTTAACTACCTGCCTTTTCAGCCAACTTTTTGATTTTTGCCTGTAAATCTCCGAGTTTGTATGACATTAGACATAAATCACACACGAAGTCCAAATCTTACAGATTATCCTTGTCGGTCCAGCGTATACCTATATTCTCACTTCCCAATGGCCTGCTTTACGCTCCAGTCCACCGCAGTAGAAAGTACATCATAATTGATAGTAGACAGCCTTGTCTTATTCTTGTCTTCACTTTAGAGGCTTTGTTAAGCTTTCCACTATGAATCACTTGGTATATATGTCTGTTAAATGAGATAGTGGATGATAAAGACTCAAAGCACTATGTCATGCTGGAACCTTTTACTAACATACCTTTATTATTAGGAGTTGATCGCGGATTGATATCAGTTAGAAAACAATTGGAAACCAGGGAATGCTGGACAGCTGTTTCATCCCACTAGTTTGGGAATCATCGGCAGTACGCACCCACTAACAGGGTTCGAACCTAGGACCTTCCAGTTACAAGGCCAGCAAGCTCGTATACCATTCAGCCGCTAGGACCCTATTCATTGGCCAGTCCATGACTTCTAACTTCTACCATTTCGTGATTTAGCGCGACTCCAATCAATGCCGTCAGTGGGACATCCATCCTCACACGTGACATCTGGATGGACCTCACTGGTCCTGACTTCTCACCTTTATTAATTTACAATCATGCATACCTAATGTTACAGTTACATAAAACTTTTGTTGTTTGTTTTTGTCTTTTTCATTGATTTAATCTAGGATTGGTAAAATTCAAGAACTGATTGATTCACATCGTCTTGCTTGTTCAAATCGAGGATCGCAACAAAACCGATGATCCCGTCAACATCAACACCACCACTACCTTCTTCTTCTTCTCTTTCTTCTTCTGCTCCTGCCTCATATATGATTTTCGCTTTTCTGTATTTCTCAATCTCTCTCTCTCTCTCTGTCTTCTGTGAAACGATGTATTCAAATAATCTTTCTCTTTGTTTTTCATCTAGTTCATGATACACATGCACGCACGTACTCGCGCACACACTTGATGAGTAATGCCCAAATTCCCTACTAATCTAGTCGTTGGTTTGACAACTGGATTGATTGATGATTACCCGACTAATACATACATCTTTAATGATATAACCAACCTATCTTATCCTTTTGGATGTGTATACACATACAACATTATATACAATACGTCTTATCTAAAATATTTCTCCATCCTTCGCGCATATGTGTACACGCGTGCTCCTCGTATACATGCTTACAACATACATATATATATATATATATATATGTGCATTATGTGCTCAAGATCTTATTTTGCTTCATTCATTACAATTGATTATCCTTCTTCTCTCTTTTTTGTCACTTAGCACATACAGAGTATTTTGTATATGAGCATACTTTTTTGGTGTTGTAAAGTTTGTGTGTGTGTGTGCGTGTGTTGTGTGTAAAATCGCCTCAGTGTTCTTTCTCATCACTGTATTGCTGTTGTTGTTGTTGTTGTTGTCGACGATGACGATGAAGAAGAAGAAAAACAAACAAAACGCTATCTATCCTCTTCTGTCGATCCTTCGACTTCCACGCCACCACCACCCCCACCATCTCTGGTTTCTTTTCAAAGTTTCTCCATCCCTATATACTACCCATGTATGTATACACAATTCTATATATATATATATATATATTCTCTTTATTTGTGTATGATATTTCACTATTTTCTTCTAGTTGATTTGCATTGGTTGATGAACTGTAATCTTTCTCTCTCTCCCTCTCATTTCACTAGTGTTATTCTGAGTATAATTTGTCATTTTTATCACTTCAGCTGATTATTAGAAATGAAAAGACAACAATCTATAAAGTGCATTTATTTTTAGTTGAAGAAGAAGCGAGAATAATTGTCACCATCGTCATTGTCTGTGTGTGTATTTCTGTGTTGTCCTCCCGTTGTGGAGCTCCTTCTCTTCCTCCTCCTACTATCGCTCTCACCATCACTGTCTATCGTAGCTTCTTGTGCTTTTATCTCCTTTTTTATTTTGAAAACCTTCTCCTACCTTCCCCCCTCTCTCCACGCCAAACAGTTGGTGAATGTGTTGTACTCAACGGTATTTGTTCTTATGTCTCTTTTCGTTTTTTTGTTGTTTTTGATGAGACAACGATGACGACGACGTCGCCGCCATCGCGGCCGACAACAACAAGGAATAAACTGGAGGCATATAACATAGTATTATTATTATTATTATTATGCGTTGATCATCTTGATAATGATGATAATAATTTTGATGTTGACGATTATATCAGTAAGTAATCCGGTGTAAATTCTCCATTCTAAACTACTCACTGATGCTTATCACTTTATTATTATTATTATTATTACTATTATTACTTTGATGAAGTGGACAAGTTAGCTGAAAATATCAACACTCCTAAAAGAATACCATCCTAGAGAAATAGACTCATACTACTAGGTTTATATTTCTGTGCAAAGTCCCATTTTCTGTCTTTACTTTCCGTTTATTCTATTTTCTTGTGTTTGCCCTCCCTCGGGTTCTCTCTCTCTCTGTTTGTCTCTCTCATCAGCAGAATCTGTACAAGGCATGTTTAACAATTTGTGTATTATTATTACTATTATTATTATTGTTTAATTTCAGTGAATTAATTAATTAAATAAAATTAGATTCATCTGTCATTTTTAATATCTTTGTATTATCTTGAAAATTAATCTAATACTCAATTAATGACTGATATAATAAGACGAATTTTTAGTGTAACAAGTTGTGACTACTGTGATGTGGTCCACTAGGTCGATTATGATGACAAATGCACACTCTAATGATTAGACATTGGTTGCCGGTGGTGGTGCTATGTACAATTCATGGATCATTAACTTCCGGCTGAATGTTCAGTGAGATCGCCTGGTAATATGAAGTTCTTGGGTTTTACCGCGTGTAAATGGGGGTCGTAAGATGAAGAGTCTCAAGTAGGCAGCACGAAATAGCTGTCCAATAACCCACCCCCCTAGTTTTCAATGGTTCTGTAGCTTCACTTCTTAGATTTCTTCACGAACCAACACCATTTGGAGACATGATTGATAACTAGGGACCACTGGGCAGTGCACACTCACGACCTCTTCAGCGATGATCAAACCCGGAACCTTCAGGTGTTGAGACCAGCCTGACTGATCCTTCAGTCATTTGGGCTAGGATTCAGTGACCTATGGATTCTAACGTCAATTCTCTGTCTACCTTCATCGGTGCCTGTGATGAGCATCCACTTGATTTCCAGATATGGTGGACTGCACTGGTCATTGCCTCTCACTATAGGTTCATGACATTCGTTAAGCTCTCTTAAATGATATCAGTCTGTGTTATCAAACTTGAGACAGAGAGTGGAAGACGTGAAAAGGCTAGCTGTCGTTGATCATAGGTGTCTGAGTTCTATCTCCCGTGTGAAATGGTATAATAGGATGAACAATATTGAGGTTACTCATCATTCGAGTGCTAGGTAAAGAGGGGGAATCAATTGGCGAGATTGTGAAGTCACATCAATTGAGATGGTTAGGATATGTGTTACGCATGCCTAGCTATTGATCACCTTCCTCGACAATGGGCAATGTCAGCTGACATAGGGTCAGGTTGGAAACTAAAACATGGCCTCATCCGTCAATGAAATCCACAACAGTTAGTTCAACCCACATAGGAAGGTGTAGACTTCCTGGTTGGTGTCCTCAGGACGGTAAAAGCCAACAGCTGGAGACAATTACTGATATGGCTCAAAGTGATCGTTCTCAATGGCTAGCGCAAATGCATCCACTCTTTGTAACTTATAATACCCAATAAAACTATATTGTTCTTGGATATTACTATTCATTTTGCCTTATATCTCTGTTTACTATCCCTATTTTGCGTTTGTTTTTACTTTCTTCTCTTGCTTTGTGTGCTGAGTGAAGTGTGGCGACTCGAACTGCTGCACATCGGTGCGAAGTTCCATGCTGAGACTAGTCAGTTAGAAACTAAGTCAATCCTGACAAACTAACACGTTGGAAGAGACATGATTTTATTGTGCATTATCGATAGTCATCATAGACAAATGTGTTAATCACTTTAGGTAATTCACTGATGTTTTTATGAGTATGTCTTTCAAATGCGAAAAATTTGGTTGTATCCAGTGTGAACAGGAGTGTTCTAGTCCCATCCTTCGAGTTCCGACCAGACATTCAAAAAGTATTCATTCTAGGAAATTATGCATGAAGTCGAACAGTGTTGTCCCTAAGAAATATCCTCTCCCCGACTGGAGTTTCCAGTGAATACCATACATTCTCCCCTCCCTCCGTCTATTAGGTGAAGGGAGGGGGATTATAAAGGCTCATGTGTACTAGATTTCAAAAATCCTGACTTAACCGTGATGATTTTCACTGTTTGCTATTTTAATTCATTTCCTGTACGTAGTGATTACAAGTTAGTAGTATATATGGGTCTGAGAACATTAACCTAGTTATCATATGTTTGTTCTCCTTTTTCCGACAACCTTCTTGATTAATTTAGCATTACCTTCTTTTTACTGACTCTTCCTTTGATTCTTTGTGAAATGTAGTAAGGGGAGTCGTGTCACCGCCTTTATTCTAGATTTTATTATTTCAACGGAGTCCTTCTAATCTAGATTTCTTTGGGTCTCTATGATTGCATTCAGTGTATGGTATGGTATTAGATAAATTATTTTGTTAAAACAGACTCCATGAAATTCTCTTGTTGACAAAGATCTCTTCTAAGTCTTTGTAAATAATCTACATTCAAAAAAAGTATTGAACAATTTCACTTTATAACGATAGTCCGTATTTATTGCTTGTTATGCATACTCTGAGTTGGTGAGTAGTCACTTTCACACAGCTGTGTGTGTGTGTGTGTGTGCGGTGTTTAGTCCTTCCGATATCTGTATGATGATTTGGCTCTCTCTCACCGTCGTCGCCAATATGTTATAATGTCGCCACTTTTATATTTTGCAATACGTTGAGCTGATTAATGACGCCCGGCTAGACACGGATGCGGTGATTACTCAGTCGCTAGGTTATACCAACAATAATACTGTTTCCCCAGCCCGCATTACTGAAGCATGAACACACAACGATGTGAGATGGGAAGAATACTTCAATATTAGTCAGAAAATGTTTACAAAGGTAACGATGCTTGAGGGAAGATAATCATAAAAGGATAATCCATTGTTTATCAGTTTACATATCAGACTGAAAAGTAAGTGATCATGGCAACTGCCTCAGCTATGCTTAGCAATCGAAGGTGTACAAAGTTAAGGAACTGAGGGGTCACTTCGCATGGAATTGTTAGGGCTGAATTTTTATTAACCTTGTTCTCCTTATTCACAAGGTGTGTGAATATGGAACTCCTGATTGACTATAAGACTTCTTTACCTATCCACGTTGAATAATGCTCGAGAAAGAGATAGGGGGCTTGTCGAGTCGTTCTACGCATGAAAGTGTCTCCACAAGGAAAGTTGAATTTATAAATACACATTGAATTGCAGACATTTGGTAGCTTATCCTACACCTCTGTTGGAATTTGTTATATACTGCTGAGTGGTTAATAGTCCTGACGCGGAAAGAGGAAAATCAGAAGACCACCTCGTTCACGATGATACTTGTATTTTCCAAACGAGGAAAATAATGACTGACACACACAAGTGTGAGAGTGAAGGGTACGTAGTATACGGAATGTGTGTGTACAAGTGTACAATACAAATGTATATATGAAAATGACCAATATACATGAACCAATAGATAGATAGTCTTACCATGATTGGTTGTAATCTCATGTGACAAAAAGGTCATACATTGTTTATTTAGTTAGTGGACAGACAAAAACATAATGTCAGTTATAATGGAATATCGATCCATATACACATAGCAAAATATAACAGGCCGTCAAAAAACGAAACACACATCATGTGACTACATATCAGAATTATATAACGAGTAGTGAATTTTAAGCACTATTGCGATAAAGAATGTTTCAGCTATTATCTTCCGAGGTTTCGATGCCAGTAATTCAGTGGCTGTGTTTCCTTTGAACGGTAAAGTCATGTAATATATAAGTTTCTTCTGTACACTTCGTAGGCATTTCTCTTTACGTGTTGTTATCATGAAGACTTAAACAAATTTTTCCTGGGTATCCATTCTCATACAATAAATTTTCTATTTTCTTTATTTCATCGTCAAGAATTATCGGTTGTGCAGATTTCTTTAACACAAAAAATCAGGGTGCTGATGAAAGGTACAAATATGGTATAACATATTTTGAAGATGGCGAAATTTTCAAACCTCTACCTAAACTTTATAGGATTTGAGAAAGCCTTTGACAGCGTTGACCACGAAGTAATTTGGAAACTACTCGAGTACTAAGGCGTTCCCAAAATATTCATCAACCTTATTCAACAGCTGCTGTACGACAACGGAACATGTCAAGTCATCCACAACGGAAAACTCAGCCAGGCGTTTGGAGTAAACACAAGAGTCAGACAACGGTGCTTATTATCACCCACGATGATATTCCTAATTGTGGTGGACTGGATTATGCGTCAGACAGTGGGAAGCGAGCAGACAAGGATATCCTGGACCGACGCGAAGAACCTAGAAGACCTGGATTTCGCGCGTGGATGATTTATATTTGATCTCACACAAAATCGAAGACTTACAAGCGAAGACAGGACTCCAGGTGAACATAAACAAGACGGAGGTTATGAAAATAACCAACCAACAAAAACAACAACAGAAACAACATCCAGCGCCAATCACCATCAACGGGAGGGATTTGAAAGAGGTTACTTCATTCACTTATCTAGGGAGCATTGTCTCAACTACAGGCACTCAGAACGGACGAGGATGTCAAATCGAGCGAGAATCGGGAAGGTAAGCGAGAAACACATTCATCAACCTGAAACCCATTTGGAAATCTTCGTCACTCAACTCAGCATCAACAACAAAATTCAGTCGGATTTTCAATACAAACAGCGTCAAGTCAGTCAGTTCTTCTATACGGATCAGAAACTTGGCGGGCGGGTCACAAAGAATATTTCCGACAGGCTATTGCAGACCTTTATGAACAACTCTCTTCGCTGGCTCTATACTGAAGATCAATCAGATGGCGGGGCCGGAAAGAATCACCAACAAGAAACTATGGGAACAAACAAAACAAGAACCAGTCGCCCAACAAATATTCAGGAGAAAATGGAGATGGATTGGACACTCACTCGCTGAGGAGGCTGCTGGGTGACATCGCGCGCGCGTCAGGCCATTGCTCGAGTGGAACCAGGCCGAAAGGGAAGCATGCGGGGAGTGGGACGTCAGTGCAAGGGTGGGTGACATGGAGGAGATCGTGTGAAGAGGAGTTGAAACAGTATGGACTAACTAACATGGATACAGGTGAAAAGTACAGTAGAAGACAGAAGTGGCAAGTGGAGACGTGCAGTTGAAGTCCTATGTTCCACTGGGAATTCAAGGGAACAATAATAATAATGTTAAAGATACTGGATGGTTACTAGATAGTAGAGAGTGCCATGTGGTTGAATGATATCAGTCGAGCTTGCAACAACTGGTTGTATTTAAATTTTCATATACCGAATTCTTAACATCAGTTCAAGTATCATTGTTAATTTATCAAGTTTTAATTAGGCTAATTGCACTTCGATAAACTTACTGGACAGTTGAGGCTAACAATACTGCTTAGAAGCTTGACTACAGACTCATCCAGCTTTAAAGATACAATACCACTAAAGATTGGGATGATCAATGCTGTGAACTATTATTTTAATCCTTTACTTTCCGAGCGGGACGTAGAGCTTCATTGCAGAGCTTTGAAGTCTTGGTAGTAATCGTTTTATTTTGAGGGGGTGGGGTTGCTAGCCTCTCGCCAAACTCACCCTATTTACCGGTTGAGAGGTTTAGGAGTGTGACGGTCGGAGGTCAAACTCTGGACCATATGCAGCATGGATAGCTAGCATTCTATCCCGGGACCACCAACGCCTACTTTGATCTATAGTCTGACCAAAACTTGCTGGTAGTTCCTTACCACCATCCTCAAACCTCTCGATATAGACCACTATACTCTACTGCCTCTATTCAGTTTATGATTTGTAAATCCTCAAAGAGCTAGAAGATATGCCTACCCTTTGTAGTTGAAAGTAAATGATGGACAAATGAAGTGTGAACACTTTAAAAGTCGGTTTAATTTTCGATTACTGTACCTATGACTAAATGACAAAATTCTGTGGTTTCTGCTTTAAACTGTGTCTACAAGTTCACCTGCAGTTGTGGTGACACTTATATGGGTAGAACCAATAGAATGTTCCAATGTCGTCGAAAAGAACATGTTCCGAAATGGTTATTAAAACATACAGAAAATCCCAATGTAATTTATCTGTATAGAAATCCATCATCATCATCCATTACAAAGCACTTATTCATGTCAGGTCACAAAATCAATATTAATGACTGCTTCACAATTATTTCATATAACTCTAATTCAAGGTTGGTTATTGAAGGTGATGGGAGTACTTCGGGGAATTAATCATATACACCCTAAATTATGTGTACAAAATACAGTAGACTTCAACCTTCACCTACCATGGTGAATATACTTGACCTATTTAAATATGATTGGTCATTAGCATGTACTTTGTTTTATATAAGTGAGTAATTGTCATGCCTTTTATTTTATTTAATTAGTGTGAAACATGTTAGTCGTATAGCGATTTAAGCGAGAAATAACGAGATGACGATATCATCTCACGAAATTTGTCTTCTAATTGCCTTATTCTAATTTATCAAAAAGAGACTAATTGTTTTTAGATATTATACGAAATATTTTGTCTAGTATTCTAATAATCTGTCTCAAGTGGTTGTCATGGTGACACATAAAGTTATCATTACCATCACCAACTTTGAGTCAACTATATTGTCAAGATCTTCAACATGATTGTCAAGTCAGTGCTTCTTTATAGTTCACAGACTTCACCCATCATAAAAAGCATTCCCAAAATAGTCTAATGCAGACTTTCATTAACAGCTGCTCCCTACTCTCTATACTAAAGATCAGATAGCCAGTTAGAAAGATAAGTAACCAGAAAATTTGGGAATGAAACATCCACGAATCTATCACCAAATGAAGATGGATAGATCTACGCCTATGAGGAGACCCATGAGTGATATAGAACCAGGTTTTCGAATGGAAAATTACTAGTTGGGCCTCCCAGTTCATCGTGGAGAGTGGAAATGAAGCCTATGAGTAAACATTTAGCCTACTAAAAATGACTGTTGCTACAGCCAGAACCACAAGAGAGTAATTATGATATTGTTAGAAAGTAAAATCATTTGTTTACTTTGTATTGCTCTTGTCCACGCCAAGGAAAATACTACGTCGCATCATCCTGAAGAGAATAAAAGATGCACTGGATGCAGAACTCCGCCATCACCACCGGCAAAAGCTGCATTCATCAAAGGCAAATCATATGCTGATCAAATTGAAACTCAACGCATCATCATCACAGAACAAAACACAGAATGGCAGTCAAGCCTCTACCTCAACCTCATCAACTTCGAAAATGCCTTGGAGAGACAGCGTTGACTGAGAAGTAATTTGGAAACTTCTACAACACTAATGCGTACCCCCAAGTCCTTGTCAACCTCATTCAACAGCTATATGACAGTGCAGCGTGTCAAGTGATCCACAACGAAAAACTCAGCGAAGCATTTTAAGTGCTTACAAGAGTAAGACAAGGCTATCTGCCTGTTATCACTGATGATATTCTTAATCGTGGTGGACTGGATTATGAGCCAGACTGTGAGGAACAAGGAGTCAGGAATACGCTGGACCACCGGCAAGAAGACTCTAGAAGATCTGGATTTCCCAGAGGATATATGCCCAGTGTCACACAAACTCGAAGACTTGCAGGCAGGCGAAAACCTACAAACTGGCTGAAGAAGCACGCAGGATAGACAGGACTGCAGGTGAACGTAGAGAAGGTGGGGATAGAAGTGTTTAAGATAACCAACCACTACCATCGGCAACACCGAAAAAAACCAGCACTAGTCACCATCAACGGGAGAGATTTGATAGAGGTTACCTACTTCATTCATCCGACTGCGGAACATCGTTTCAAATACTGACGGATGACACAGACGAAGGTGTCATAGTCAGAAAGTCACTATCGAGAAAGCAAGATACGCCTTCATCAACCTGAAACCAGTTTGGAAATCTTCTACTCTAAGTCAGCATAAAGAACAAGATTCGCACTTTCAGTAACATTATCAAGTCGGTACTGCTATACGGGTCAGAAACTTGTACTGCGTACCACGAAAAGGATTTCCAACTGGTCACCGAAGACTTTTATCAACAGCTGCCTGCCTTCGCTTGTTCCATATTGACGATCAAATGGCCAGAAGGAATTAGCGAGAAGAAACTGTAGCTGGCAAAAAACCAACAAGCAAGAACCGACTGTTCAACAAATATGTAGGAGAAAGTGGAGATTGATAGGGCATACATTGAGGAGGCCACCGAATGACATCGTACGCCAACTCCTCGAAAGGAATTTGGATGGGAAGTGACGAGTGTGTCGTCACTTTGAGGTTGACTTGGAGGAGATCGTGTGAAAAAGAGATGCGAGAGTTTAGTCAATCTTGAACCCAGCCTGAGAGGACGGCAGATAACAGAACCTATTGGAGATGTGTTGTTGAAGCCCTATGTTTCTTTTGGAATCCAAGGGAATAATAATATTATAATATACTTTGAATTGCACATTATTTGTAAGTGCTTTATTTAATAAATATGAAACACCAGTTACTGTATTCACTTAATCAGTTGTATTTTGTGAGCATTTATCAGGCTATCAAATCAATAATTATATTAGCTCACTTTATTGTCATAATAATAATAATAATATTTGTACAGTTATTTTCTTAAAATTTCCACTGCAGATCGATAGTTTGTTAATTTAATTAGGCTTAACAACAGAGTATTGTTAACTAAATTATCTTTTATTTTGACTGAAATTGAAGTATAACTTGATTAGTTAGAGGAGCTCATTTATTTCCTAATTTATCCTAATGCAGTCTAAAATGGAAACGTGAAGTCCCATTAAGACTGAAAGAGATGGAAAAGGCATCAGCAATAGGCAACATCTGACAACTAACTATTTAGGCCTATCAGAGAAACAGATGGTAAAAGGCAAATAATAATTGAAACAATCTCCGAGAAAAATGGCTCCCTAATTTAGGTATCCAGTTAAACGACTAGAACGTCGGAAGGAACGTTTTCAGGAGCAATCTAACCAACCTACATCTATGCTCAAGTTATCGAGCAACCAACACCTCCCTGAATGGTATATAAACACCGGTCCTCCGTCCCTCACTAAGGTTACTAAGGCTGTCCCTGATCTGAAACAAGGCAAAGCAGCAGGACCTGATGGAATAAATGCAGAGGTGTTTAAGAATGGGACAGACAGTTTAATGTCTGGGTTAACTAAGGTATTAGGCAACGTCTAGGAATCGGAGTTAGTCCCGTCGGGCTGTTGTTAGTCATTCATTATCCTGATATACAAGAAGGGGGACAAGTCTTCCTCTGATAACCACAGGGGAATTAGCTTGACCGGTATGGTATCTAAAGCTCTAGGCTCAATACTCATATGTAAATTAAGTGTTTCTTGGGAGAAACAGACACAAGAGGACCGGGTAGGCCTTAGGCAGGAAGAGGCTGTATTGATCATATATTTACTCTTAGATAGATTCTGGAAATCAGGCATGCTTACCATCGGCATCCGACAATCGTCATATTTCTTGACCAGAAAGAAGCATTTGGTTCCGTCTACCGAGAGGTACTTTGGCAATGTTTGGCTGAGAAGGGAATGCTGAGAAAATACATCGCACTGATCAAGGTACTCTACTTAAACTCATGAAACCAGTCAGGTGACAGCCTACGGATAGCTGTCATCTAGAGTGGTGGCAACCAGTGGTGTCCATCAGGGATACCCATTGTCCCCATTTGTATCTAATCTCACCGCAGATGTACTAATTTACTTAGCCCTAACTGACTTCAGTAACTCAGGGGTTGGATTATTATTATTATTAGAATATGCGAATGATGTAGTGTACTGCTCAGCATTTCGCTCTGTCCTCCTTTATGGCTGTGAGATATAGCCAATGAGAGCAGAAGATGTGAAAACGCTAGCCGTCTTTGATCATAGGTGTTTGCGCTCTATCTCCCGTGTGAAGTGGTACAACAGAGTGGACCATATTGAGGTTAGCTGTAAAGTGCTAGGTAAGGAGGAGAAAACAATCGATGAGGTCGTGAAGTTTCACCGATTGAGATGTTTAGGACACGCGTTGCGCATGTCTAGCCATCGTCTTCCTTGACCGGTAATGTTAATTGACATAGGATCAGCTTGGAAAAGAGCCAGCGATGGTCAAACGAAAATATTGCCTCATCAGTCAATGAAATCCACAACAGTTAGTTTTAGTGTAGACTTCATGGCTGAGGTCCTCGGGATGTTAAAAGCCAATGAAGGCTGGAGACAATTAGTGATATGGCTGAAAATAATTCTCAATAGCTGGCGCAAATGAATTCCTTCTGTGATTTGCTATGTCGAGTAATATTCTATTGTTCTTCTATATTGCCATTCTTTTTGCCTCATATTTCTGTTCATTATCTCTCTCTCTCTATCTCTTTTGAATCTCTTTCTCCTCTTGCTTTGTGTGCTACATTGGAAAGCTGCTACGCGAAATGCTGCACACTTGTGAAAAATTCTATTTTGAAACTTGTTAGCCATATAGTCAAGACCGATTCTAGACATGCAAAGTTCTCCTTATCATGCTTTAGCTAAATAGTTGGTAGCTATCCCAAAACCCTTATATGAACAGCTAATGAAATATGTTGGGAGAGATGTATTTGAATTCACAGACAGAAATAAAAATATTATCATCAAAGATAAAACTATGATATGTTTAGATGTAACATCTCTATTCAAAAATGCACCTCTAATTGAAATGTCTAATTACATCTGTGTACAAACAAATAACAAGTCAATAAATATTGGGATCCCAATAGAAATCCATACAGAACTGTTACTAAAGTTTACCATCAATATGAATTTGAAACTTGACGATGAATTCTATATAGAAAAAGGGGTGATGTGGCAATGGGCTCCCTTACTGACTACCATGTTAGGAGATTTCTCACCGAGTAAATTAGAAAATGGTCCTTTAAACAACCTTATCAGAAAATCTTCATTTTATTGCTGGTATATGGATGACACCTTCATTCTTTGTGGAAATTATGTGTACAGGAAAGCAATAATGTCTTAACTCAAAGAAGTATATTCAACCATCAAATTCATGTGTTGAAGAAGAATCCCAGAGTGAAATTGCCTTTATAGACGTCCTACTTACAAGAAGACCAAACTACAGTATAAAACCAAATTTTCAGAAGAAAAGTACTTGAGCCTATCATTATACAAATTTTCACAGCTTTGTTCCGCTCTGTCACAAAATAAACTTGGTAAAGACACTCAGCTACAGGGTCAGAGTTAATTGTTCTGAAGATGAAGACGAACTTAAGGTTGTATACAACACGTTAATTGAAAACAGCTACCGTGAAAAGTTCATCAGGAAACATACAGCCAAGCGAATAGTCTGCAAACAGTATTTCAAAGGTGATACACCAAGAGAAATAACAACCAAGTTGAGAAAATCGATTCAAAGAAAGTTTGATACTGGTAAGCTGCAGTTTATATTTCCCACACAATCTGTTGTGATTCTGAAACTGAAAGATAAAGTATCCACATTAGCCACCTCTTACTGTATTTACCGATTCAACTACTCCCGTGTGTAACTAGTTATACTGACCATGTCTCAAGGAACTTAGTTTTTTCATTCTCGCGTTGTTAAAATCACCAACAGTTCTGCATTAGATAACCTTATTTAAACAGGCCACAAGAAGAAGAAGAATCTTTCCCTTTCATTTATCAGGTATTGATTAAGTTGTCAAAGGACTCTGGTTACCGAACACTTCAAACATCAGAGGCCATTGCAATTCGCATACAACAACCGCAGTTCTGCGTGCAAAAGAAGTAGCCAATACTGCCACTTGGGCCTAATGTGGAAACTGTAAATTCTGCATTACTTTTCTTAATTCGTCTGATATTCAACTTAGGGTTAGTTTAATGCATATTATCACTTACAAATGCTTTCGAACTGCAGTATATCAATATTATTGATTCAATGTTATTCAAGTATTGGTTAACAGGAATTTGAATGATTGGTTACATGATTTCATAATGAGCTGACATCGGTTAGAGAGCCAGTGGAATACCTTCAGGGAGTACTGGACAACAGTTACGTCAACCTAATTTGGGACTCCTCACCAGCACACAGTAGGTCGGATGGGACGACAAATCCCCGCCACGGATGACATCGACTAGTGGTTGCGCTATGTCAGTAATTATCAGAAGTCTGAATTCATAGGCCATTATTTTAGGGAGCTAGTGGCTTAGTAGCCTACGACGTCGCCTTGAAATCTCTGTGGTGGGTGCCCCCTGGTGAAGAGTCTCAAACTCGGATGAAACCCCCGGCTCGCTTGCTGCTTTTTCTGGTGGTTCTCTAACCGATGTTAGCTCATGAGGAAATCCTGTAACCGATTCAGTGTAATTTCAAACATTGTTGTTAATAGTAGCAATAATTCTTTAACTATTGTGAAGACATAATTGTAGAACCTGATGATGAATTTACCGTAAAGAATATTCTTTGTTTATTATACGGTCTTTTAGAATGGGAAGATTGTCTTATGATGTTGAATGCCTTGTTTTGCATGACAGTTAAAACTTCCTTCATGATTTAAGTGTGACTTGTGAATAGGGTCGTCAATAGTTCGGTCTTTCAGTTCAATCAATATACCGCTTGTCGGAATGACTATCCACTTGTTATCGGTTAAACTCATTTCAAGAAGAGTTACAGATTCAATTATATAATTACCATAAATTATACCTATCACCATCGAATTCTCAAGGGTAAAGAATTAGTTAGATTCCATAGTAAATAACAAGGAATCGATATCCCGTTTGCAGATATTATTTGTTATAACTATCATTACTATTATATCATCATTATTATTACTAATCCCTCATGTTCTGTGTGGAAAATAGGGTTTTAGCAACAAACACCTTCATTTCACTCTTTAGTTTAAGTGTAGAACTTCGTCACTGAGGTAGAATGTAATTTCATATTAGATAAGTTTATTTTAAATATCACACAATGATACACTATTCATAACTGATTGAAATTTTGAGCACAATTTATGCCTCATAATTATATCAATGTATTCACACAGCCTCATGATTTGCTTTATATACTTTCCCTCCTTCTCCCCCTTATTGTCTGTTGCGATTCTCCATATCTCCGGTACATGCGTTGCGTCATTTCGGCTGTACGTGTCCGGTGTTCTTCGATGAACAAACAATCAGTGATTGACCTCTCTCTCCGCCCAACTATTATTTTATTATTATTATTATTATTCCCTTGGATTCCGAGTGAAACATAAGGCTTCAACAACACATCTCCATTTTGTTCTGTTTTCTGCTGTCCTCTTCAGCTGGGTTCAAGATTGACTAAACTCTCTTATCCTCTTCTCCATGTCACCCTCGAAGTGACGACACACTCGTCAATTCCCATCCAAATTCCTTTCGAGGAGTTGGCGTACGATGTCATTCGGTGGCCTCCTCAATGTATGCCCTATCAATCTCCACTTTCTCCTACATATTTGTTGAACAGTCGGTTCTTGCTTGTTGGTTTTTTGCCAGCTACAGTTTCTTCTCGCTAATTCCTTCTGGCCATTTGATCGTCAATATGGAACAAGCGAAGGCAGGCAGCTGTTGATAAAAGTCTTCGGTGACCAGTTAAAAATCCTTTTCGTGACACGCTGGCCATATTTCTGAGCAGTACAGAAGGACTGACTTCACATTTGTTTATTATCCTAGCTGAGTGTAGAAGATTTACAAACTGATTTTAGGTTGATAAAGGCGTATCTTGCCTTTCCGATTCATCCATACCTGTAGTTGAAACATTGCTTCCTGTATGGATAAGTGAAGGAGGTAACCTCTGTCAAATCTCTCCCGATGATGGTGATTGGCGCTGGTTGTTATTGCTGTTGATTGGTTATCTTCATCAATACTTCTATCGTATCCCATTCTATTGTGTTATTACATGCAGGCGAATACACTACAATGGCCGAGCTTTTTCAAAGTTATCTAATTTAGCACGGTCAATCATCATTCTAGGTCTGGCTGAACTTTTATGTTCAAACAATCTAACTGACCCCGATCCACTAGTTTCACCTATGTCACTGATCTCACAGTCATAACATGTTAATTTATTATTTTCTTAATTCAATCTATCAGATTCTTAAATCGACAAGGTTTATTTCTGAGTGAATTTGTTGGTTCGCTTAATTATTATTATTGTATCCTTTAGTTCCTAGAGGAACATAGGGCTTCAGCTGCGCACCTCCATTGACTTCGGTTTTCTGACAACTTTTTCAACCTGCTCCAGGTCTGTCCACATGCTTTCATCTCCTCCTCGCATGACCTCCTCCAAGTCACCCTTGGACGACCAACTCGCCGCCTCCCTTTCGGGTTCCACTCGAGGGCTTGTCTAGTGATGTCACTTGATGGTTTCCTCAGCGTATGGCCAATCCATCTCCATTTCTTCCTGCCTATTTGTTTCACAATCGGTTCCTGATTGGTTCGCTCCCAGAGATCCCTGTTGCTGGTCTTTTCTGGCCATCTGATCTTGAGTATTGAGCGGAGACAGCTGTTAATGAAGGTCTGAAGTTTGTTTGAGATGCTCTTTATGACTCGCCAAGTCTCTGATCCGTATAGTAGCACTGACTTCACACTGGAGTTGAAAATCCGGATCTTATTTTTGATGCTGAGTGCTGTTGACCTCCACACAGATTTGAGAGTAATGAAAGCCTGTCTTGCTTTTCCGATTCTGGCTATGATGTCCTCGTCAGTTCCGCCTGTAGTTGAAACGATGCTTCCCAGGTAGGTGAGGGAGGTTGTTTCTTTCAGGTTCTTCCCATTTATGCTTATTGTGGTCTGTTGGTGTTGTTGATTTTGGCTAGGAATCTTCATTATCTCTGTTTTATCTATGTTCACGTGAAGTCCTATCTTTGATGCTTCTTCTGCCAACTTGTTACTTTTCACTTGCATATCTTCCAGTTTATAGTTCGCTTAAAAGCTTCCCTAATTCCAGCCTCATAATGAATCTGATATAAGGCCTATGATGTTCCTTCTCTATACAACAGTAAAAGAGAGGCTTCGAGTTCCATTTTATTTATGTTTTATTTCATTATTATCATTACTAGTCTAGTTTCTTCTATGAGTCTTCCTACATTTCTGAATAAACTCTGGTGGATAGTTATTCACTAGTATTTTTTATTTTATTTTTTCTGATATTTTTTTATTATAGATTGAATCCACAACTTATTTTTGGTACAAGTATGGAATTTTCAGCATGTGATACTGATAGACCAAATTTTCCAGGTCGACCACTGATATCAGGTGTGCGTCAACAGGGGATCGAACCCTGGACCATGTGCATGGTCGGCAGGAGTCCGAACCGCTGTACCAGCTATGTACATATTTATTTATTTGATTTCATTATTTGAACCTAACTTATCGGTTAGTCTCCTGACAGTTAAGTAAACTCAACCTTTACCTATTCTGAATGGGATGAATTAAAGTCTAAGTATTTATTTTGGAGTGTGTCGGTTTCCTATAAATGTTAGTTTCTAACCTGCCATGGTTTTTTCGTTTTATTATACAGTGTAATATGACCAACTTGTTCATTTTCTAACTCAAAAGTGAATTAGATTCCATCTACTGTTGAGTTTATATATGTGAAGAACAGAAGGATGTGTTCAAATTTTAACACTATGATGGAATGTGTCATCCATATTACCTCCACTGTAACCTAGGAGAAGGATTATATGTCCTAGGAGCTTTCTGTTCTCAAATGCCCATAAATATTGGATATTGGTAATCCCATTGCCACTTCATTTGTTTGTTTGCATAATTTATTTTGAAATTTGAATACAGTGAAGGTCAGGCATAGCTTCCTTTTATCCCTTTACGTTCCCAGTGGGACATAGGGCTTCAAGTTTTATATTTGAAATTTCAGTAGCAGTGGTGTTTTTACAGGGTAGGGTATCTAGCCTCACGCCCAACCTTTCCTTCTTGTCTAGGTAAAGCAGGTAAAGGAGTGCGCCGACCGGGACTCGAACTCTGAACCACGTGTATGGTCGGCTTACGCTCTACGGCTGAACCACTGACGCACTAGGCTTAACTTGACACTTAACACTATCTTATCAATCAAGAGTTTAGTCGTATTCTCTACTTCAGGATCAATGTCCAGTTCATTTCTAACTGGCTCCAGAGCTCTATTAATTGGGATATTAGTATACAAATGTCAAAGAGTTTTTAATACCAATTTGCTATGTACTATATCAGAAAACTTATCTAATATGGAATTATGTTTCACTCTGCACTCTGCAGTCTTGTTTAGCTGACTCTATGATTGATCGTAAGCTTTTATTTCATCTTTGTACAGCCTCCTCTATGTCACCGTCGAATGTCTAAAATCACTGTCCACTGAGCTATGCTTTGCTCTAACTGAATAACAGTAAATCATTATAATTTGGTGGATGGTGACTGGCAGTGGAATCCAGAATACACACTTTTTCCTATTTGGAATTCGTCAATGGATGTACCTTCATTCCCCCAGTGAGGCTGTGATGATGTTCCCACTGAGGCTCAAACCCAGTGCACCCACAGTTTCAAATGACAAAGTGATGTCCTTTGGAGTATTTGCTCTACAGCAGCCACCTCTTGTGCAACGGACATCAGTTATTTAATTAAATTTTTGCATCCTGGATTGCCCTACCAGTCATCATCCACCCAATTACCTCAGGTTAAATCCTCAGACATCATCGAAGCATCCACAAAAGCAGCTAGCATTTCAACAGAGGTCGAGCACTGAATTAAACTAAATGACTATGGTAAGTATTAGGTTACCAACAATAATAATCTAAATAGTTCACGTAATACTGACGAGTATCGATAGTTCAATAACCGAAAATTAAAGCAGTTTACTGAATACTCGGAATTTTGATTGAACTAAAGTTAACCGGGTCAAGAAATTTCTCCCAGCTATGATGACATCGTCGCCCTAATATCTAGATATAATTAAGGAAAGTATAAGGGTCTAGTTAAGGAATAGGGATCAAAGGGGTGTTGATGGGGGTGCGCGAACTTACCAATGACCTTCAAATTGCGTTTAATGAAACCAGACAGACAAAAAACACCATATTCATACAAAAATGTTTGAAAACTGTAAGACTATTGAACAGGATAACTTTCTTTGTACTTTTCTTCCTTCATTATTGATAGTTAACTCTATTTCTCTTCTTTCATCCACATTTAATGCTAACAGTAATTTGAAGATCATTGATGTGTTCATTCCCCCTGGATGGCTATTTTTTATAACTTTGCCGTAGCCGTAATCATCGGTGGCATTCCATTACAGAAATTTAATCAAACTGACTGAAGTGGTCAATCAAGAGATTGAAAATAGATTCAAAGTGTCAGATATATGATCAAGAATGAATAACTCACTGACAGACACAAGAGAATATTTCAATCAAACAAAAGGGTATTCCATAAAGTAGTTCGTCCCTTCAATAAATTTCGATAGCATGTTATTAGAATACAGAGATTATCTAAAACAAATGTGATGTATTTGAGCATTATATATTTCCAGCGGTGTAATCTCACCCTTACTTGTCAAGTCAATTTATACGAAAAATAAAGCGTTAATTAAAATAAACAAATTGACAAGGGATTTAAGAATAAGAATAACTGATACTAAATTTGGTAATATAACCAGATTAGAATTGCAAAGGAAAGTCAAGGGTAATCATAAGTTGTTTTTGCACACACAGGTTGGGTGGGAGGACTTCTATGGTCTCAGAGTATTACAGTAAGCACCGCTAAATGTTTCTATACTTAGTCATGAAAGCTGATTTGATATCAATCAGTCTTATGATTCACATCAGTCAGTTGAAGGATTTCATCATAAGCTGACATCGGTTAGAGAACTATTGTAAATCCTGTCTGGAAGTACTGGGCAGCCAGCTGTTTCGTCAGCCTAGTTCTGGATTCTTCATCAGGACGCACCCAAACCATGCGGTTCTAACCCAGGGCCTTCCGGTTACAATGCTAACGAGCTCGTAGACCATTAAGTCACTGGGACCACATCCATTGGCCAGCTCGTGAATTCTAACTTCTGCCGATTCATGACATAGCACGACCACTTCACAATGTCTTCTTCAATGAGTTACTGCCTCACCTTCAACCTGCTGCACCCCACTAGTCGCGGCTTCTCACTATAACCTAAGGTCATTGCCTGAATAGGGCCAGTCGCTAGTGAGCATCAGGTCAGTTTTCATGTATTGGTTTTGCAGGGATTTTTTCGTCTGATTGGTTGAAAGATTTCATCATATCAATTAAGTGTCTTGCTATAGATGAAGTTGGTAGTCTGAAACCTGCATTTATCGGGTTTTTACAATTCATTTGTGGTTCTAGCCTGAAAACCAAAACTTGAATATCAATGGGATTATCACCAGTGACCAACTCTATTTAGGTGGGTAGTTATATGGGTTCTAGTGGGAAGTCGTGACCAGTTGGGTCCAGCAGGTCGGGAGTGACGGTAAATACTTACCGATAAAATTGGTTAGTGGTCATGGTATATCATGAATTGGCAGAAGTTTGAATTCATAGATTGGGTCTCCGTGGCTGAATGATCTAAAAGCTCACCTTGTAACCGGAAGGTTCTGGATTCGAGCGAGTTCTGTGCAGAGTCCTAAACCAGGACGAAATTACTGACTGTCCAGTACTCCCTACAGGTTTTCCGATGGATCTCTAACCTATGTCAACTCATGATGAGATCCTAAAGCCAATCAGATCCTTAAATTTGGGTATATGTTCTTCATATCTTCACACGCAAAGCGCGATTAATTCTTCCTATGTATGTGCGACCACAAACGCAAGTTAACTGGCATACACAATGAAATGTGACACAATCACTTGTGCAATACTGAAGCTCTTGTAAAGCATGTTTTCGGCTTTTTGGGATAAATATAAGCAGGGTTGAGTCAGGAATTTAACGAATGACCGAATTTAGTGTTTCTGTCTTTAAAGAAAAGACGGTCAGCGAAGAGTTACTCATTTCAGTGACGTCATTTTCAAGCTGTGCGACTGCATATATATAAAAATATATATTGTGATTGATTGGATAATGCCACAGACAGCCAGCAACGAGGAAACCGGTATAAAATGGACCCACACGAAAAACTTGGAGGATTTGGATTTCGCCGATGATATATGTCTGAGATATGCAAGTAAAAAGCAACAAGTTGACTATAGAAGAAGCCTCGAAGATAGAGAGGAGTTCAGGTGAACATAGAGAAAACAGAGATGATAAAGATTTTTGGCCAACAGCGACAGTGATAGCCACAAAAACAGACAACGATCAGCCAGCATAAATGGGAGGAACCTGAAAAAAACAACCTCCTTTACCTACCTACCTACCTACCTACCTACCTACCTACCTACCTACCTACCTACCTACCTACCTACCTACCTACCTACCTACCTACCTACCTACCTACCTACCTACCTACCTACCTACCTACCTACCTACCTACCTACCTACCTACCTACCTACCTACCTGGGAAGCATCGTTTCAGCTACAGGTGGACGGAACTGATGAGGATATCAAAGTAATGATCGAAGAAGCAAGACAAGCCTTAATTTCTCTCAAGTCTGTGTGGAGGTCAACAGCATTCAGCATGAAAATTAAAATAAGATCCGGATTTTCAACTCCAATATGAAGTAAGTGCTATTATACAGATCAGAAACTTGGCCAGTGCGTCACGAAGGGCACTTCGAACAAACTGCAGACTTTCATCAACAGCTGTCTTCGCTCAACACAACTCAAGATCAGATGGTCGGCCAGGAAAGATCAGCATTAGGGATTTCTGGGAGCAAACCAACCAGGAACCGATTGTGCAACCAATATGCAGGAGGAAATGGAGGTGGATTAGCCATACTCTGAGAAAACCATCAAGTAGCATCACACGCCGGGCCATTGCTCGAGTGGAATCCAAGCGGGGAGCGGCAAGTTGGTCGTCAGTGCGAGGGTGATTTGGAGGAGGTCATATGAAGAGGAGATGAATGCATATGGTTAGGTGTTGAGCCAGATGAAAAAGTTGGCAGAGAACCGAATGCAATGGAGACGTGGAGGTGAAGCCCTATGTTCCTCTAGGAATCAAAGGAAACAATAATAATATATGTTAAATTTCCCCTAAGACCAAAAAGAATGTTCTTAAAAATATTTTATTAAAATTGTAAATTTTAGATAACAAATTACGTAATGTAGAAAGTGTCAGTCGGGTAGAAATTAAAATAAAAAAGTAGACTTAGTGACGTAATATGGTTGACAGGATTGCGTAGAATTCAACTAAAGGTGAATGACTGTCAAGTTAACAACAGAGGCAATTAAGAATATAAGTTTTTAATAGGAGGGGAGGGAAGAAAATAATAGAATTAAAAAAACAAAAAACAAAAATTACATATCCACTGTTTAAAACAGATCAAATCCATTGTAGATTTAATGCAGAGTTCAGAACTTAACACGTGAATTGCTATAGCTTTTGTGGTTTGGGGAAGTTTGATTTTTACTTACTTAGCAAGATCCCCATGTATTCTGTAAATAACTTTGAAGTTTCATGCATTTATTCCCCTTGATAAATTTGAATAAAACGAGAACAACATTGATTTGTGCAGAATAACATGGTACCATCATTTATTTCGTTGGCTTCTCGTCAGCTGCTAACAGCCTAAATAAATTTTCAGGTTTAAGTACAGAAACGTTTTAACATACTTGCAAATTTTACATGTTGACAGAAAGTTTCACAACTAGTAAACAGTGCTCAGAAAATTGCGCTTATATAGTTTTTACACAGGCAGTTCAAGTTAAAAAATAATAAATAAATGTATGTATATAATGGTAAGGGATGTGCGTTGGATGCATAGTGACTAATCAGTTAGGTAACAATGTACTGAGTTGAACTCAAACCATAGAAACAAGAGACAAACAAAATTACAGAATATAAAAGAGGGTGAGGTTAAAGACAAAGATTACGCAATCAGATGGGAGAAAAAAGACATCCAGTTACCAAGGCAAGGAAAGACTAATAACTGATTCTTTCTTAACACATAGATCTGGTTTCAAGCGTTTGATAGAAATTGCTTCAGCAAACTTGAGGAGAATGGAGCTCCTTTGTCTATTGATAATTTTGAAGGATTTCTCGATTTCCACCTCATGACCCGTGTCGAGGAGATGTCTGGTAATAGTGCTGCTATAAGAGTTTGTTCCCTTGAGACGTAGGCTTTTCGGCACATGTTCAGAAAATCGGAGGTGTGCCCTTCTTTCTGTTCTCCCAATGTAACTACTCCCGCAGATACACGTAAATTTGTATACACAGTTGGAGTTAACATGAGAAGGGTATCTATCGACTTTTGACTGCACCAAAGAGCATGTTGTTCGATGGACGGGAACCAACTTAGCTGCAGGATAGGCTCTGGCTAGTGACGTCCTCAGTCTTCTGTTGACCATTTCTGCAATGTCTTCACCTTTAAAGTCTAGTTGAATGAAGACAGGCTTTTTTTCGACTGTGATTTGTTTGGTATTTGGGCCTTCACATCTTCCATATTTGTTAATGAATTTTTGAGTATAGCCGTTGTTTTTCAGCACCTTTTCGAGATTCGTGAATTCTTCTTCTAGTTTCTCTGCAGAGCATATTCTCCTCGCTCTATAGTACAGAGTCTTGACTAGTGCTCGTTTATAGCTATTTGGACAAAAACTATTAAAATGGGGTGGAAATCGAGAAATCCTTCAAAATTATCAATAGACAAAGGAGCTCCATTCTCCTCAAGTTTGCTGAAGCAATTTCTATCAAACGCTTGAAACCAGATCTATGTGTTAAGAAAGAATCAGTTATTAGTCTTTCCTTGCCTTGGTAACTGGATGTCTTTTTTCTCCCATCTGATTGCGTAATCTTTGTCTTTAACCTCACCCTCTTTTATATTCTGTAATTTTGTTTGTCTCTTGTTTCTATGATTTGAGTTCAACTCAGTACATTGTTACCTAACTTATTAGTCACTATGCATCCAACGCACATCCCTTACCATTATATACATACATTTATTTATTATTTTTTAACTTGAACTGCCTGTGTAAAAACTATATAAGCGCAATTTTCTGAGCACTGTTTACTAGTTGTGAAACTTTCTGTCAACATGTAAAATTTGCAAGTATGTTAAAACGTTTCTGTACTTAAACCTGAAAATTTATTTAGGCTGTTAGCAGCTGACGAGAAGCCAACGAAATAAATGATGGTACCATGTTATTCTGCACAAATCAATGTTGTTCTCGCTTTATTCAACTTTGAAGTTCCTTGGTGCGTTTATTTGGTGTCTAAATTCGACCAGGTGTTCCAAAATGGAGATGTGGGGGATATTCTTTCTCCTTTATAAAACAATGAGAGTAAGTGTCCAGTGATACATATGGATAGCAAACTCTGGGTAGGGAAGACATACCTAACTTCAAACAAGCAGGTGAACTGGTAGATGCACATTGATGAGGCCAAGAGTGGTAGCTTATCCCCCACATTCGTGCAAATCACTGGTTTTATACAGGAAGTTAGTCAAAGTCCAGCCATGAAGAAGATCTCCTTCAATAAGCGGGACGGGCAATTCCTCAGTATTTCTACAAATGAGTCTCCGTTGAAATGTAGATTCAGATAAAGAAGTCTTTTAGGAACATAAAGTGTGAGCTGTTTTAGTGATTTAGGCATCATGAATTTTGTGATGAAACGTCCTTGATGGCCATTTCGACGGAGAATCCTTTTCAGAGTGTCAGGGCTACAAATGCTGCGAATTCTGTGGCTCAGTGACCGCATCAGGGTTTACTCTGTATAAAGAAGCATCCAACTGTGAAAGTTAATGAGTTGTCCTTTTCATGTAAGCTTTCTGTAAATAGATCTTTTTAGAGTTCCACCTTGTAAATTGAACGTCTGGGAAAGATATTTTTGTATTTATCCTTCTGTAATAAAATGCTACCAATTTATTTCTTCATTTGCAACGTAATTTGATATAGACGACTTTCTTTGGAACAAAATAAACCGTAGGCTTTGAAACTAATCAACCTCTATACCAGTTCAAAAGCTTCAGAGGATATCCTATTTCGACAAGAGTATCTGTCAATATTTTATTGTCATCATCTATCTAGCATCATCTATAAAAATATGCTGAATTCTCTTGAATAAGCATTTCATCAAGCCTTTCGCGTATTGTAATAGACGGAAACTGTGAAAATTTAAATATTACCCCGTCGCAATAGGCTTTCTAACAGTCGACCGCAAACCCAGGATGCATCCTTCAAACATGGAAGTATTACTTATGAATGACCTAGCACGGTCGAGACTGGGTTGATTTCAATCTTCCTGTCGAAATGCTGTCATGCTGCCACGAGTTCATAGCTTCTAACAGGTAAGTTCTAGTCACTGCCTTCAGGTGAAGGGAGTGGTGTTCCTCAAAAAAGTGGAAGGGTAAATGCGAACGTCTGGCTCTTACAGCCTCACTGGTAGACATATTGGTTTATTTAGGATGGGGGAGCTAGGAAACTTTGATTCCAAACTTATGGTGTACACGGGCACTGAAATCCGAAAGGATCTAATGGCTATCATGGGAATATAGCTCTGGACCCTGGTCCACTGCCTTGTGGATCAGACTTTACTTCAAAGATTCCGGGGATGTCCCATTATGAAAACCACTTACTTTGGTCAGGGCGATGGGGCAATATGCCAGCCCTCTCAAAAACTGTAAAACAGGAATTTTGTGAGAGACTATAATTGCACGCTCATTTTATGGTGCATATTTTGGTGGCCATTATGTGCCGAGTTTGTGTTTCCT
>CALYDD020000303.1:0-17140 GCA_944472135.2 Trichobilharzia regenti | reverse complement strand
TTCAGGTCATTTCATTCACAAACACACACAATGTGCACTCAGAAATAATTACAGCTTCCATTCAGACATAATGAAATTTTTGAGCGTGTCAGTATCTGATTCTACACCGATGTCATTGTAAGTAACTAATTAGCCAGAAAACTGTCATAACTTCTCAACGAATTTATGAAAGAATGTTCATCTAATTAAACCATAGTGGTACCATGTCTGATGTCTCACTCACCCTGTCTTTTTGTTCATCGATGAAGTTTTGAGAAAGTGAGGTGAAATAAACAAAAGAATAATGTAGGTGAGAGTATGTGTATGTGTGCGTCTACCTGTGTGTGCGTCGGTGTGTTCATCACCGCGTGTTTGATGTTGTGTTTCGTCTGATATCACATTGGTTTTGTATGGCATATTGATGTGATTTTCAGTAGTATGCTGCTTGATTAGTAAGTAGTCTGAGTGATGTGAACTAGTCTACTCATTTGTTTTACAAAATGTTTGAGAGATGACATCAGCCGTTGACAGACTTCACTTGGGTGTTTGTTCTCAATCACTGAATGACAAACCACAGCAAGCCACGTAGTCATATTATTTTCCGACATGGTGGAGATGGTTGTATATCACTATGTGAAGTAATTGTGAGCATCCTCATTGTGTGACTGTGTTTGAGACTGTCATCTGGAATTGGATGATGCTGATAAGTCACTATTGTCATAATTGCATGAGAGGACGACTTCATTGTAAACTTACAATTCTCCTCATCAGTTTTGTGTTTTAGTCTCCAGTGAATTTCGAGTATATATGCAGCCTGATTCTGTTCAATGTTCAGTTAAAATCGCTGTCCATTTGGTATGGAAGTTTGTGACCTCCTATGATGTAGTTGTAAATGATGCTTTGCATATTTCTAGCTGACAGTATCTAGTGTGTCAAAGTTTCAAGAGGTATTTTGTAGAAAACCTGGAACATGACCAAAACGCTGGGTAACTGATCATGACTGACTCGCAGTTGGTGACTATGCACATGTAGGCAGATAAATCGGAGTCCATATTTCTCATATTCGTCAAATGTATTTGTCCACACATATCTTTTGTATTTTGTTACAACTGAACATCGTCACTCGTATTCAGCGTCACTCTTCATGAGGTAGGTTGAAGCAGAAATCTCCAACTGTCATTCACTCCAGTGATATTAGTTGCATTAGCGGATGTCTTGTCTTGACTTTACTCCGATGAGTAAGATGCTAATGGAATAATCGTTTCACTTATAATCATTAAAATTTAGAAAGGGACAGAAATTGAATCCACTCTTGGGAATTCGATTCATGCAACTTCCTAGAGACAGAAAGCAGGTGTTATATGCGTGTTTCGATCGGCGTAGTTGTGTTGAGTCACAAAGAGTTGTTATTTGCAAAAAACTGAAGGAGAGCTGACTACTCAATGTGTTCAACGTGTCATGGTCAGTAACTTACTGCATTATCAGTCGAATGTGTGTCCTTATACATTCTGGTTGACATTATGATCAGAGAGCTTAATTTGTCTGGGGACAACATTAACTCTCATAGACGAAACTACAGTGACTTTGAAAACCAATCAGAATTCAGCTTCAATAAATTCGCATCATCGTTGGAAAATGCACTAGAAGCATTTCAAACGTGCTGCTATAGTATTTAGTTGTCCCTTATGTGTTGTAAGAATTTCTCCCAGTCACTACACGGATGATCGATAACTATATCGTCCCATTGGCGATAGATGCAATCGTCCGGGTTGCTGTATTCCATGGTACTTTTAGATCTCCCGAAATACCCATTGAATCATTTAGAATATAAAAGACAGATACATCGAAGAGAATTACTATCTAGATTCTTGAGCATAATATTAATTCATTACTATCTCTCTCTCATATGCCCCCTTTTTTATATTTTCACAACCTCTTCACACTTGTTAAAATGCCACTCAAATACTTTTATACTCACTTTAGAGCAATTTTAACCTTATCAAATTTCTATCTTTGTACCGTTGAGTACCACGTAATTTACAGCTTTTAATTTTCACTTCTGAAGTCACTTGTGAGTAATTATATCAATTTTGTCACCCCCCTCTATTACTCAATAATAGACCACTATATATTTTTGTAAGTATAAATACAACTGTACAGCCTCTGAAGATGATTTCGTCGATAAAGAAAATTTTCTTCCTGAGTCCGTCTTTTATTTACTTTGAGATCTATTGATGGTTGTGACGCTATTCTTTGACCTACTCCTTACTGTCACCCTAATCCTAACTGCTATTCTCAGTGGCTGAATTGTCCGTGAGCTTGCCTTGTAACTGGAAGGTGTTTGCTTCCAACTTCGATACGTGCTTGCTGCTGGGAAGTTCCATACTAGGACAAAATTGCTGTCCAGTACTCCCAGATTTTAGTGCTGAGAATTCCATGTTGCACTATAAGTACTGGTTTTCGAATAGCACGGATTATTATTGCTAAACCCTAGTCCTAGCCATAACCCCAATCTCCTATTTTCAAGGGTGGGGACAGGTGAATGGTTATCAGTTATAGAACAGTAGCACTACTCCCAATGGTATCACAAGTACTTGGATGTAAAATTGAAGGTCACATCAAGGAGCACTTCAATAGGACGGAAGCCCATAGAGAAGTTATAAAGATTTCGCCAACTGTATATATGCTCTGTTCAGCAGTTCGTGATTTTATGTAACAGGACAAGCTGGTTGAGGATAATCGACGTAAATAATGTTATTAGACGACCGATAATACCTAATAAATCTGAACTGTTTACGCGAGATTTTGTGATCCGTCTAGTCAGTCATACTCTTACTTTCTTTACAAGTCAGTGTTTGTGCAGAAAGAAGGCCGTTTGAATAGCACAAATTGACAAAATTGATTTAAGAATAATGAGGTAACTTAACACAGCGTTTGGTCATACAATCACATAAGGATCACATAAGATTATGTTAGGAGGAATACTGAACTTTTCACATAAATTAGCTTGACAAGTATGAATACGTGTGGTCATATTCTTCTTAATATATAGCTTAATCACATCACATTGACCAGATACTCCCTGTCTCTTAATAACACTATCCAAATTTCTAGAAGGGACTAATTGTTCCGTAATGATTCAGTGTTTGTCTAACGAATACGGTTGTGCCAGCCCCTCGAAGAATGTGCGTGTTGACAGCAGAATGTTAAATCTCGTAAGAATTTTCTCTTTAGCTAATGCTAAAATATAGAATTTAAATCAACGTTCTAAAACATGTGAACTTCCAGTGCAATCAGATTGTGTGACGGCTCATTCCTTGGAAACTGCGTAAATTGTAGGGTGGCTGGGATGATTATGTTGCTAATATCCTCAAACTGAGGAGAATATTGTTTAAGATGGTTCTGAGCTTTGACCTTTATTTAGCCGTGTATGATGACGTTGTTTGGTACTTCTGATAAATGGAATCATCAATATATCTTGATGTGCAGGAGGATGTGGAAATAAGTTTCCGTGATATGATTTCCTCGAACAGCGTACTATCTAAATGACGAAAGCAGTTGAGAAAATAATCGAATCTGATTTCTTCGGTCAATCATGCAAAGGACTGTGGAACATTTGTGTGTGTGTGTGGTATACAATGCGCTAGATGTCAACAATGTTACCAACATTCCATATCGCATTCCCGATTGTGCAAACCCCTACATTTTGAGAATAACAGTATCCTCCGTAATTCACTCATTTGTCAACTAATTGAAAGAATAATAAAGGAGGATGACGTAAAAGTTAGGAAAATTGTTTACGATGAAGTCAGTTCCGACAGTTGTACAGAACTATTTACTCCCAACAGAGAACTCATAAACCAATCAAATTATGACGATTTTCATTACGAAAATGCTCTCCCTAATGTGTGTCATAGTCTAAAAAGAACAAGTGCACATAAAAATGCAGAGGTGGGTGTTACTCAGATAGTGTGAAAAATAATCCAATTAATCTGAATGCGGGGAATAAACAATACGCAGTAGAAATAGAGTCAAGCGAATTTATTGCAGCGATGTCACAGCGGATATTGTCGGGTGAGCGTATGTGCCTTTGCTGTGGAACCCGTTGGTCCGTTTTCAGTCATTTTGTAGCCAATGATTCGGGTAAGTACAAATGAGATATTTGAAGCTGTATTCGAAAATGTGTGTGTTAATTTGAAGCAACCATGTAAAAGACATAGATATTGAGAGGTGGATATGTGCTTGAGTGTAGCCCCATTGATGTTGTTCTCCTCTCATCTGGATATCCACAGTTAAGCGAGTTTCAAAATACGCATACAACTCCAACCATGTTTAAGACCGATATCCTTTGAAGAGAATCATATCCCCTACATTGCTACACTCATTGTCATTGCTGATAACAAGAAGGAATGCATTAATTCATTCAGGGAATATGTCGACCTTATCCAGAATTTCGTGTCGCAAATAAGAAGCATCACTGATCAATGCAGTGATGACGAGTATCTCGGTGCCCATAGTATTTCTGTGTATTTAATCATTTTGTCCTCCAGATACCTCGGAATTCACAATCTAAACTTCCAAACTTTACTCAAACCGAATTTATTTTCCAGAGGTAATAATTTGCATTACCAAATCATTTTCTGTTTGTATTCGAGAGATTTGTCAGCCAATGATGTTGGAGACAAACACGATTCGTCTAAATTTTGATTGTCTGAGAAGTGATGTGTGCACTCACCGTTGTCACATTCATCCAATCAGCCTGCACAAATAAAACAACACGCACACTGTTCTGTTGATAGCACCAATCAGTCTGTCATTCCACGCACTTCCAGTAACTATAAATGCACCATCCATTTTGTAATTCAATCCAGAGTACAAACATGCATCTCCAATATTCCTTCCTCCTAAGCCTTGTTCTGGCGCTGTGTTGTGTAGAAGCAAGTGAGTATTTGAGTCACTGTTGGTGCTTCATATTTTGAGTTTTGTCAATGATGTTGTGCCACAAAAGCGATTTGAGTTACTCAACGATGACATTTTCACTGCACAATTAGATTAGTCATTCATCTTGGACGACGGTGATGATTAGACATGCTTGACCGAATGATACATTCATCTGTGAGTCAGATATCGATTGACTCGTAGATATTTCAACCGAGTGAGTGAAACAGTACCACTCTGGTGAATATTCACATTCATCAATTATGGCATGTCGAAGAGTTAAAAGTTTTTGCCAGTTATCCGATATGATTTCATCTCTGGTCTCTTCTTACAGCTTTCGAAGTGACCAACTTCACAGTTACTCTCGTGAGTTCAATTATGATGTATGCTCTTCCACCATTTCCACAGTACTAGTGATCTCAAACCACGTCGTTGGTTATATTCCTCATCTGGACAATTTATATTTTGTGTCATTTTTCGGTGTGACTACACTGTCGATTTTCTCTTTCAGAGTGACGGGAGAGACGTTGTCTACGTGTTTACTGATGGTAGATGTCAGTCGTGTTTTTGTGTGAGTCTTCTTAGTAATATAAATTCATATTGCATTCATGACCACCGAAAATGATTAGATGTTGAGAATTCAGGAGAGTGCAATAGATCCTGGTGTCCCAGTGTACGAGGCACTTGTATCGAGAAACGGTTGAGTGTGTGTCAATGAGCAATTTATTCCTGTATTGATTGATGTTAGTAAATAAAAAGAGACCATTTATTGCAATCCAGAACCTGTACTTGTGCTTTCGAAACACATGACAATCAAAAATGACCTGAGATACACAGGTTTCTACATCACCAACACACGATTCGTATTTTAAATTAATCAATCACTCTTGCTGTGATTGAAGGACAGCCTTCCATCTACAAACGATGTCACATGTACAAATCCACATGATCAGCATCTCATAGTTATGTGAAGTGACCCGTTCACCATTTATCTAATTCTCAGTTTTCCCTCAAAGACTCTTTAACTCTTTTTCACTTCACATTTTAGTATGTAAATCGCGTTTCGGAGGTAAGAGACGTCAACAATATTTGACCTACTGATTAACACAATGACAGAATTACTTGATTTATTGACAGAGAATTCTGCATACTCTGAATTCCATTAGGTCCTCATTCCTGTTTGTTTATCTTTCCATTCTCAGCTGAGCCATGATTTCGCTGGAGTAGAAGGTGGAAACGAAATCTGTCCCGTATGTCAATGCGTAAGTCAACACTGTTAAGCGACAGAATTATTTCGATTCTTCCCTCAGTCTTAACAAGATGACGCACGCTGCAAAATAAACATCAGTTGATATATCACTCATAGAATCAATGCAGTGCAACAAGTTTTCACTTGTTGGAGAGTATTCGGGGAAGAATCCTCCTTTCACGCTGTACACTTCAATAAGTAATCTCAACTACTATAGCCTTGATCATCACGAAACACTATCAGTAATGGCATGTTACCCGTGTTCAAGATAGCTCGGAGAATCACTGAACTGACATGATCAGCTATGCATGTGGAATAATCAGATGTCAATGTTATTGTTAATCTGTTTCAACCTTCATCATTTTTTCGAATCCACTCGCAGCAATTTGTACGTGTTTTTCATTCCAGACATAATTTCCAGCTGTTGGAACCGATGAAGGCGATTAACGTCTGCCATGATTAGTGTGTAGTTTGTAGCTCCTTAGTTTAATCAATAAATCATTTATTTCCAACTCTTCAGTTGTTTTGAATTCTCTTGACGACACACTAGTGATTAATATCGGTAATGTTGGAAATCTGGTCAGTTTTGTACGGACACGAATTCTGTGTAGACATTTTCCCAGTCACCGCGAAAACCGCGATATCTCTGTGGTGTGTGTAATGAAAGCGTTCATTATTGCGAAACACTAACATTCCCAGTGTACTCGTTGGTGTTTTTGAGTGGCAGTGATTCAGAATGCGTTTCTGAGGTGATGCGTGTCGATGCGTGTACTCTCACCATCATCTATGTGTCATTTGGATAGATGATGGTGTGACTTCATCGGATACTGTTCAGAAAATGTGGATCGGTGAAATCAGTGATCATTCGAACAAGATATCTTCAGTGAGCAGTAAGCATGCAATTTGACTGAACGTGAATATATCTGTAGTATCGTGATGTCAGATTTCGTCTAGGTAGCACTGACATTCGATTGTTTCACTTGATCTGTGAACTGCTTCACACGTCAGAATGTGTAAACTAACTGTGCACATAGATTTAGTACATGAAATCCGTATTCTACAAACAATTTAGCCTAATTACTCCCCTGAGAATCGCACAAATTTCGCGTTGTTTTCAAATACGTCGTACGTTAATACAAGCAGGGTCTTTCAATGTTACATCATTGCAACATCATTCACCATGTTATTGTTTGAGATAATCACATCACACCACACCAAAGCACACCACACAACACCTTAGCACTATGAATGTCGGCTTGCATACGACGAAAACGCAAACACTGGCTATTCATTCTTCACGAGAACTGAGATTTACCACAACTGAGAGATGTGGGCAAGACGAACAATATACATCTTTCTATGTGACCTTTCATTTTTTATTCCTACTTGCGTGCTGAAGAACAAAACAAACAGACGCCACTCGGTGACATTCGAAACTCAGTTTTGCGTATCAACAGTATAAAGGAGAGAGAAAACAGAGTGTGCATTATTTGTTGATCAACCGTTTGATGCTGCTTCATTAGTGGCACGCAGACATTCACGTGTGTGGATAGATGTGGAAGCGAGCTCACCTACACTCCGACCAGCATTGATTGAAATGGCATGCTTTCGTTACTTTGTGGGACGATAATAATAATAATAGTATATTCTCATTTTGTACATTAGGGACGCCAGTTTACAGGCATCATCAATATGATAAATTACATATACGATTAGCAATCATATTTAATAATAATGTTTTAATAAAATACACATTTTTTCCTACTTGTGTAGGACACATCAAATGTACAGGCATGGATAAGCATTATTTAAATCCCATAAATTCGGTTTATGGTTAAATTACATGGTTGCTGGCGTTTTTGTCTTCGGTTTGTGGAAACAATATGATAACCAGTCATTCAATGGAGCACTTCAAGAAATATAGAAATATTATCTTCGCATTAACAAAAAAACCCAAGTATGTTTTGGATGGATTACAGATGCTTGGGAAAAAATTAAAGCTTGAAGTAATTCCACAATATAGCTCAGGTGTGTACGAATCTGAATCTCATTTTTGATTTATGACCAAATTGCGTAATAAGAAAGCTATTTTTACAGATACGATCAGTTATGTTATAAGTTACAATCATGACGTTTTATTACAAATTGATACCTTTCCATTGGTATAACAGTATATTCCACAAATGTAATCCAGGTTGCGTCGTGGGGAAAGTTAACTCGTTATTAACTAGGCAACTGAAAGATACGGGACCAATAATGTTTGCAGATCATTTGTCATTGTAAATGGTCAAATATCCACATTATTCATTCTCATTCAAAAAGTCCAATGGAAGCTAAAATGGTGAGAGAAAAAAGAAGACAAACAACAGCAACGCAAATGAAAGCAAGAGGAGTCCTTAAGGAGTGATTGATAAATATATACTTATATATTCTGTCTAGTAACTATGCTTATTTTTGTTCACTAACTAACTAGTCCCATTATGCTAACTTTTATATTGTGTGAACTAATATTACTGTCCTGTGTAGAAGTGTTTATCATCTAGTTCCAATATTATTAAAATTTATAATTGTAGTTTGTTGTAACTACACGTTTAAAGAACTTAAAATATCTATGTAGGGTGAAAAAGAAGGTTTAAGAGTCAGATTAGAAGTGCATTGCCATTTTTGAGTAGTCTGGTGACTGAGGAGATGAACACTGGAAGTGTGTTTGCATCGCGCACATTAGCTGGTAGTCTATTCCAAATGACTGAAAACTTATTTAAGAAGAAGTTGTACCGCACGTAAGTCTGACAGTGCTCTATACCAGCTAGGTTGTGATGATTTCTAAGATTGTAACTGATGACAGTGGTAGGTTTAGTTATTGGCTCGGAGGAATGCGAGAGAAGATTAGTTAGCTTGTAGTAAAAGATAAGGTTTAGCTTAAGACGTCCTTTCCAGAGAGGTTCTAATCTTAGTCTTTCGCACTGCTCATAGTATTCCAGACCACTTTCTAAACCAAGAGTTCTTGAGGTAAACTGCAGTTGCACTCCCTCTAATTTAAGCTTGTCATTTTGTCTGAGTCCGCTAAGAATAAACGGGCAGTATTCTAAGATAGGTCGGACACACACTTTGTATAATGAAACCCTAGTTTCACAGCAAAACAAATTGTGTTATGCATCCTATCAGCCTTCGTGTTTTACGTCTAGCATAATCAGTCTGTTCAGAGAACGTTAGGTTACTAGATTATCTCATACCGAGGTCTACGACTGAGTGGAGCTTGGCTAGTTTTCGCCCATTTTTTTCAACAGTTAGATCAAGGCTACTGTCAATGTAGTTGAAGATTGAACGATCAATTCATGGTTGTTTGTTCAAAACCAACTTCCTCAGTTTTCGCGGAGGCATCAACACACCAGTCATCGTCTCATCGGTCGCTGTTCAGAAAGAAGAGTAAAGAAACCGTCAGAAGTAGTATTGTGATTTATTATTTATTCGTTCACAGACCTTCGTTTTACACTATTTATATGTTGGTGTAACAATAAAGAGTCCTCGAGTCAACAATTGTTGTTTTGGTTTTCGCGTCCGTTATTACTAAGCGTTTCTGAGAAACTTCAAGGAACAGCGTGAGCCCGAGCGTAGCAAGAGCTGGGCATTAACGGTTTACGAGACGTGGCTGACAGCTTCTGTTGCCGATACAAATCCAACAGCATTTGTCAATGTTAAAGTTTAGACAGGATTCAGCACACCATGTTGCGAGATTACTTTGTTCAAGATGTATTTTAGTAACCATATCGCTTAATTCATGAGTGTAGCAGGAGTAGACGACTTTGAGGTCGTCAGCATATAGGAATGGTTTGCCTAAGGTGAAGCACTTGCGAATGCAGTTAATGTAGACTGTGAATAAAAGTGGACCTAGGACACTACCTTGCACGACCCCACTTGAGATCTGCCTAGGATGAGACAGTACAGATCCAACTTTGGTTATTTGTACCCTTTTGCTTAGAAATGATTTTAACCAGTTCAGTAATGGGTTGCGAATTCCACAAGAGTACAGCTTCTCAAAGAGAATACTGTGAGATACCGTGTCAAATGCCCTAGATATATCGAAGTAGAGAACAACGACTAGCTTACGTGTTTCGCGACTACTGGTGATGCAGTTGAAAAAGTCGAAGTGACAAGTAACACAGGATCTATTTTGAGAAATCCGTGTTGAGACCTTGTAACAAGATCTTCCCTAATTAGGTAGTCTGACAATTGATCTTTTACAACTTTCTCCATGATTCGTGAGATAACTGGGGTTATATTTATGGGTCTGTAATTGCGGACGTTTGCCTTATCACCAGATTTGTAATGTGGAATTATGAAGCTAGTTTTCCACTCACCAGGTTAAGTGCCAGTGTCCATAGATATTGAGAAGAATTTAAGAAGTAACAAGGGTATATCACACCCACTGTCTTTGAAAATTATCAAAGCGAGGCCATCCGGTCCCGTACTAGTGGAAGGTTTAAGGCTTTTAATTGCTTGTACTATTAATTGATTAGTGAACACAATGCTTTCAAGGGAAGAGCTATTAACGAGGGCGGTTTCACCAGTCATATGTGTTTCTAAACTAAATTTTGCAAACCAATCACTGAAAAGTTCACAGATAGTAGCAGGTTCATTGTAGATTACTTTGTCGTGAAGTAAGTATGGGATTTCCCTCGCCGACTGCATTCGTTTTTAAGAAGTGCCGTTAAGTTATAAACTTTGGAGGTACTTTCAAGTGCCGTTAACTCTTCTTCGAGGTCTTTTTGAGAGCGTAGGCGCTTGATAGATTCAAGAGACTCGTGGATTGAGAGCAGTAGTGATATATCCTTAGTGGAATAGTACTGTTTCTTCAACTTCCTTAACTTATTACGGTGTGCCCTTGGAATATATTCAGCTAGGTGTCCACTTAATTTCACTATTTTCTTTGGAGCAACTGTATCTAGACAGAGGGTGACATTCCTGTAAAACAGGGTTACTACGGCCTCCAGGAAGTCAGTGGTAAAATAGTCATCCCATTGACAGAGACAAATAAGTTCTTGGAATAATCCCCAGTATGTGTATTTGCAAGTACGACATACGAAGTGTCAATGTAGTTGAAGATTGAACAATCAATTCATTGTTGTTTGCTCAAAACCAACTTCCCCAATTTTCGCGGAGGCATCAATACGACAGTCATCGTCTCATCGGTCGCTGTTCAGAAAGAAGTCGGCAGTAAACCGTCAGAGGTTATATTGTGATTTATTATTGTAATATTTGTTCACAGACCTTAGTAGAAATATTTTTTATGTGTTGATGTTACAATAAAGAATTCTCAAGCGGCCAACCAGTGTTTTGGTTTTCGCATCTGTTATTATTAAGCGTTTCTGAAAAACTTCAAGGAACAGCGTTGTTGAGTACGTAACAATGTGATTGTACACTTTTTGGTTACTTGTATAAATTCGAGATATTGTACATAATTTTTGTTTAAAACGCTTCTTGTTGAAATATACATAACTTCCGTGTACAGTTGAAAAATACACTCTGCTGTTGGAGACTTCGTCTTCTCCCTGGTCACTTCTGCTTACTTGCTCCACTCACACCGTGTTGTATACTTCGGATTTATTGTAGGAGCCTACTACTCTCAACCGAAGACATTTCTGCAACCGGAACACAGCAGCTACAGCAGACGCAGACCAAACAATTAACGTGCCCGTGGATTATATAATTAATTTGTAGCCGAGGACTTAGACGTTATATACAAGTAATCCTTTTTGTTGCTATAACTCGTCACTGTATTTTTGGTAATATATTGTGATTTAACACTCCACTGACTTGGATTATTACTTTTATACTTATAATGTTAGTGAACTCTAATATTAGTCCCCTACAAATTAATTGGTGAGCCCGATAAGAACACGGATTATTTTGGCATATTCATATTCTTATTTTTGCTATTTTTATATTCATTGTGATTTTGTGTGTGGTTTATATTTGTATCCTAATTTGCACCAATAACCTCATATATATAATGTCATCACCTCAGTCCGGTACATCAAACGAGCAGACAACTAATAGCGAGACAAATGCCACAATAAATGCCATCACTGATTTTCGTTTACCCCAATACGGTTTCGCAGAACCAAGGATTTGGTTTGCGGTAATTGAACCGTTGCTAGAAGCACGGGGCATTAAGTCCCAAATAGCCAAATATGGTATGGTGCTGGCAGAACTCCCTCCGTCAGTATTGACAGAAATCAGCGATTTCATCGAAGATCCTCCGACGGAACATCAATTTGATAAACTTAAAGCCCTCCTCATACAACGTACCAGTCTGTCGGATGAGAAAAGAATCCAACAATTGCTCACAGGCTGTGATCTAGGCCCACGTAAACCATCCCAGCTGCTCAGGCACATGCGCCAGTTAATCGGAAATCATAAAGTAGACGAGGTAGTGCTGAAACAGATGTGGTTGCAACGTTTACCTAGAAATGTCCAGCAAATTTTAATCATCTCAGGAAAGTCGTATGACTTAGACCAACTAAGTGACATGGCAGATAGTATTTTGGATGTTTTATCCGATAACACCATAAGTCACGTAGCATCTGATAGTGCCACACCGTGTCATTCCACACCCACGGCAGACACACCGATACTCGCCGCCATTGCAGACTTAGCGGCAAGGATTGACAAGTTGGAAACTAATAAGTCTGATCGACAAGTCCGGAGACGGAGTTCACAAAGAAGGTCACCATCACGACGACGATCCTTCTCACGACAGCGTTCTTACACGTCTTCTCGGGATAGCAATATATGCTGGTATCACTGGAAGTTTGGACGTCATGCCCTGAAATGTGTAAAACCGTGCAGCTTTAGCGAAGCCAACCAGGCTCAGGGAAACGCCTCAGCCAGACAGTGATGGCGACAGCTGTTACTGGCAAGCAAACAAGTCGCCTCTTCTATGTGAAGGATAAAACTTCAGACACTTTATTCCTGGTAGACACGGGAGCAGAAGTTAGCGTAATCCCTCCTTCACTATCCAGGCGATCTACACGGACACCCGGAAAACTGTCTCTCCGGGCAGCTAACCACACAAGCATACAGACGTATGGAGAGCAATCCCTCATACTGGATCTAGGTTTACGTCGGCGTTTCACATGGATTTTCATAGTAGCCGACGTCAGTCACGCCATCCTCGGAGCAGATTTCTTGAGTAATTTCAACCTGTTAGTTGACGTCAACAATAAAAAACTGATTGATAACAACACCCATCTAAAGATCCATGGAATTATCTCCAGCTATTCTGTCTATAATATCAGTATTGAAAGACCAGCAGATTGCCCTTTTTCCTCCCTACTTCACCGTTTCCCTAAAATTCTTAAGCCGTCGTACAACATCGAGGACGTCCCTCACACAGTTACTCACAAGATAGTTACTACGGGTCAACCAGTTCGTGCTCGTCCCGTAGATTACCCCCGGACAAATTGGCAGCAGCCAAGGCAGAATTTGAACACATGATGCAGCTCGGCATCATCAGACCCTCCAATAGTCCTTGGTCTTCGCCCTTACACATGGTGCCTAAAGCTGATCATGATTGGAGGCCATGTGGGGATTACCGACATTTAAACAATGCCACAGTTCCCGACCGTTATCCTATTCCTCATCTTCATGATTTCTCCCTGACATTACACGGAAAAACCATTTTTTCTAAAGTAGACTTGGTCAGGGCCTATCACCAAATACCAGTTGCCCAAGAGGATATCGAAAAAACGGCCATCATCACACCTTTCGGTTTGTTTGAATTTCTCCGCATGCCATTTGGCCTAAAGAACGCAGCACAATCCTTCCAACGTTTCATGGATCAGGTCACACAAGGTTTGGACTTTGTATTTGTATATATCGATGACGTTTTAATTGCTAGCTCGTCGCCCGAAGAACATACTGATCACCTCACCATCTTATTTCAACGATTTGAGCAATATGGAGTCGTCATTAACCCCAAAAAGTGCATATTCGGTGTCTCCTCTATACAGTTTCTGGGACACCACATAACCGCGAATGGTATTACGCCTACGGAGGAAAAGATAGAGTCCATCAAAAACTTCCCCGAACCAGATTCACTCAAGAAGGTCAGACGTTTTTTGGGGATGTTTAATTTCTATCGGCGTTTCATTCCTTCGTGTGCCTCCATCGTCCAGCCGTTAACCGACCTCCTTAAAAATGATCCTAAAAAGTTTCAGTGGTCAGCTGAAGCACGCGAATCATTTTGCAACGCAAAAGATGCCTTATCCAGAGTCACTATGCTATCCCATATCAACCCCGAAGCGTCGCTTATTTTGTGCACAGATGCCTCCCAAGTAGCTGTAGGGGCAGTATTACAACAAAAGATGAAGGGCGAAGTCACCCCACTCGCATTCTTTTCTAAGAAGTTGGAACCGGCTCAGACACGATACAGCACTTTTGGGAGAGAATTGCTGGCCATATATCTTGCAGTGAAGCATTTCAGTTACTTACTACAGGGCCGGCATTTCACTATTTTTACTGACCACAAGCCCCTGTGTCATGCTTTCACTACTTCACTTGATAAACACTCCCCTAGAGAAGCCAGACAGTTGGATTATATCTCCCAATTTTCAACCGACATTCAGTACATCAAAGGGGATGCGAACGTGGTAGCCGATTCTCTTTCAAGAAGTGACATTAACCAGCTCCAAACGTCGGTAGACATCAGTCTTGATCGTATGGCTCAATTGCAAAGAGATGAAGTTGAACTCCAAACCTGCCGCAGAAACTCTTCCTTACAGCTCAAAGATGTGCCTATCCCCTTATCAGATGCAACCATAGTCTGCGATGTATCTACCGGCACTAATCGTCCATTTGTCCCTCTCAGTTGCCGAAAAGCATTGTTCGAACATTTACATTCGCTTTCTCACCCTGGAGTACGCGCCACGGTCAGACTGATCAGCGAACGCTTCGTGTGGCCTAAAATGAACTCTGACATTCGGAGATGGGCACGAGAATGTATCCAATGCCAATGCTCCAAAGTACACCGCCACACTATTACAACCCCGAAGACGTTTGAATTACCCGAAAGGAGATTTCAGCATATCCATATAGATATCGTGGGACCATTGCCAACATCAAGGGGATATACACATATCCTGACAGCGATTGATAGATTTACTCGTTGGGCTATTGCATGCCCCTTAAACGACATATCTGCTGAAAACGTTGCTTTAGTTTTTCTCGACCGTTGGGTGTCAAACTACGGTGTACCAACTACTATTACATCCGACCGCGGTCCTCAATTCCAATCGACACTCTTTCGCGAACTGACGAGACTTCTGGGAGTGAAACATATCTCCACAACAGCCTATCATCCGGCAGCGAATGGTCTAGTGGAAAGATTCCACAGACAACTGAAAAGCTCCCTGATGGCGCAGAATGATACATCTAAGTGGAGTGAATACTTACCTTTGATTTTACTTGGTATCCGTTCTACTATCAAAGAAGATTTAGGATGTACACCGGCTCAACTTGTCTATGGCACCAACCTAACCTTGCCTGGACAGCTAGTCCCCTCAGCCGATTCCACAGACGTGAACATTGCCGACTTCACTAACCGATTAACTAGACAAATGCTTCAACTTCAACCAACAGCACCTCGACAATCTCCCCGAAGAGATCAGATCAACAAACATCTACAAACTTGCAAATTCGTCTTCATTCGAGTCGACGCCATCAGAAAAGGATTGCAACCTCCATACGAAGGACCCTTTCAAGTTATTAAACGTTCAGACAAACACTTTACAGTGAACAAGAATGGAAGACGACAGACTGTTTCAATTGATCGAATCAAACCCGCATACACCGACAACGACTTCGAATCTACATCGGCAGCTGCGCAATCAAATAATCAAACATCCGAATCCCCTCCACCGGCACCAAGTCTTATCCTCCCTCCATATCAAACACGTAGTGGTCGGTAAATCAGTAAACCGGCTCGCTACGTTCATTTTGAGGACTAACAAAAGAAAAATAATTAAATATTATTATTATCTTTTTCGTTTAGACATTATCATCATGACCGTTAGTATTTCGTCGTAAACTTTGATGTTGCTATCACTATTATTTATTTATATGTACCTCACCTAAAAAACAGGTAGTGTCCTTTCCAAAAACTATTGATCTTTAATCCATATTTTTTTAAATGATTCTTTCCCCTCCTTAATTACTGTGTATTTACATATTTTTCTTTATACATTAAAAATCTATGTTCATGGTTAGTGCAAATTTAAGTGACATGACTTTCTATTTCAATTTTTATTGCTGAACTCATTGTATATGCTTTCAGACTTTACATGATTCACATACCTTCTCGCGATTATGCATGTTGTAATATATCCCTATTTTTATCCAAAAGTTGCTATTACTATAATTATTTACTTCATAGTTATACTTATCATTTTCCGGTTGTCTCTCCGGGCCTCTAGGGGGGAGTCCTGTTGAGTACGTAACAATGTGATTGTACACTTTTTGGTTACTTGTATAAATTCGAGATGTTGTACATAATTTTTGTTTAAAACGCTTCTTGTTGAAATATACATAACTTCCGTGTACAGTTGAAAAATACACTCTGCTGTTGGAGACTTCGTCTTCTCCCTGGTCACTTCTGCTTACTTGCTCCACTCACACCGTGTTGTATACTTCGGATTTATTGTAGGAGCCTACTACTCTCAACCGAAGACATTTCTGCAACCGGAACACAGCAGCTACAGCAGACGCAGACCAAACAATTAACGTGCCCGTGGATTATATAATTAATTTGTAGCCGAGGACTTAGACGTTATGTACAAGTAATCCTTCTTGTTGCCACAACTCGTCACTGATTTTTTAGTAATATATTGTGATTAAGCACTCCACTGACTTGGATTATTACTTTTATAATTATAATGTTAGTGAACTCTGATATAAGTCCCCTACAGCGTGAGACAC
>CALYDD020000302.1:0-10918 GCA_944472135.2 Trichobilharzia regenti | reverse complement strand
TACACAAGTTGAAAATTCGAATTTGGTTCTTTGTGCTGAGTACAGCATGTTCCTAAACTGATTACATATATATAACACCGACACTGTGATTACTCAAACTGTAGCGGTTATAGTATATAGATGCAACTGGGCAATGTGATTTCATCATAAAATGAAATTGGTTAGAGAACCATCGCAAAATCTATGAGTAGTGGACAGGTAGCTATTTCGTCCTAGTTCGAGACTCTCCATCAGCACGGCCCCTCCGCCAGAGTTTGAACTCATTACCTTCTAGTTACATAGCAAGCCCATAGACCATTAAGCCACCAGGACTGGATTCAAAGGGCCCATGAATCGCAAGTCTCGTCATTTCATGATATGGTGTGACCACTAGCAAATGTCATCGCTGGCGAGTATTTTTCCTCACATCCGACCTCCTGTACCCCACTAGTCACGCCTCCCCAATAAATCCCAGGTTATTATCTATCTGAATAGGGACAGACACTAGAAAGCATCAGATTAAAATTCAGCTGTCGGTTTGCGAACCAAATTAGGACGAAACAGCTGTCCAGTACCTGCAGTTTTTCCATTGGTCCTTTAACAGATGTCATTTGATCATGGAATCCTGAAACCAATCAAATCCCTGCAAAAAAACACTTGAATCAGCAGAATGAATAAAGTAGAAAAAAGATTTTGGCTGTATCTTACTAATTCACTTTGGAAGAATGAAGGAACTTAGATCTTGGCGACTAGCAGTGGAATCCAGGATGCTAATTATTTCTTATTTAAGAGTTGGCAGTTGAATGTATCTGTATCGCCTGTAATTGAGACTCAAACCGAAAACCCATCGTTGTTCACCAGACCACTGTACATCGAAAGTTGTCTCATTTCCTAAACATACATCTCTGAGACACTAGAAGTCAGTGTGTCAAAGCGAGACCGAGCACTTCGACCTAAATAAGTTCAGTAAATAACGACGAATGAAGAGACAATCATTCGAAGTTGTTTTATTGTTCTCTTTCCAAATCCATGTATCCTTAATGACTAAAGAGAATTGATCCATTTCATTCCTTCGGTTACAAGGCAAGCCAGTTAATCATTCGGCAATTGAGACCTGATCCACTGACCTATAAATTCTAAATTCTACCAATTCGTGATTTTAGCGCTGCTGCCAGCCAACATCACCAGCGAGTATATGTCTTCACATCTGAGATCTGGTGGACCACAGTAGCGATAACTTCTCACCAGAACATCAGGCAACTTCATCCTGTATCCAGTCAGTAGGGGACATCAGATTCTTTTTCAGAATTTAGTAGGTGGGAACAGTAGTTCTCAGACAGTAACACTAAAATGGTTATTATTCTTATTTTAGGATATCAAATTAATAACGGTTGTTAAACGAAGACGTGAAAAATGAAACATGAAGGCCCAAAATGTTACTTAAAATCGAACAGTAAACAGAAGAAACTATGGAAGCCAAATCGTGAAATAAAATAAGACCATATTTCTTTTGAATGGAAATCTGAATCCATTTTACGACGAAAGTTTCACATAGTTGAAAAGACGCAGACTGACTACATTTCATTGTATTTGACGTGTATGCTAGATTGTGTGGCGCCCTTTACACAATAACTGCATTAAAGCAGAGTTTTTAAACTTCTCTTGAAACAGATTTAGTACGACATGGTACAGCCACTGCATTATTAAAGTAATATCGTAAATAGATAACGTTCAGCATAAATAAGAGAAATCTGAAATAAGCGACCTCCTTCACCTACCCACCTTATCTGGAAAGCATCGTTTCAACTACAGGCAAACGGAACTGAAGAGGATATCAAAGCAGCGAGGGTTGGGAAAGCAAGGCAAGCTTCCATTACTCTTAAGTCAGTGTGAAGGTCAATACTCAGCAATTAGCATGAAAAATAAGGTCCTGATTTTCAACACCACTATGAAGCAAGTGCCATTTTGTTGTTAAGAGACTTAGCACCACGTCAAGAAAGGCACTCTGAACAGACTGCAGACCTTCATCATCAGCTTTCTTCGCTAAATACCACTCAAGCTCCGATGGCCAGTCAGAAAAGAACAGCAACAGGGATCTCTTGGGACGAGCCAACCAGAAACCAGTTGTGCGACAAATATGCAGGAAAAAGAGAACATGAAGTTCAGCAAAGACACCTGTCTTTTCAGCGATTTCCTTTTCAAAAGCAGTATAATCGCATTTAAATACAGAATTTTACACTGATACAAATCTTGTTTGATTCCACATAATTACGATTGCGAATAAAAGGTGATCATTATTTTCAACTAGATATGGTTTTTATGAGAGGCGCCAGAAACAAAATTACACAGGATTAGAATGGATAACGAGTGTGTAAAAATGAGCATGGAAACAAAACTGAAATAATAATTTCCAAGTTGAAATGGAAGTTGGGAGGTGTAAATATATAGATTACAAGAGCCTTAGAAACAGAAAAATTGCACAGGATTAAGATACAATTGTGAAATAGTTATTTTAAATGAATTATAAATGTTAACAGGAACATCATGGAGACAAACTTAAAATAAATGTTTTATAACTGAAAAATTGGGTGAATCGAATGAAGACAGAGGGATTAAGAATCACACACACAGAGCGAACGAAAAAAGATCAAAAAGAGAGAAAAGAGAATGAAAGAAGAAAAAAATGGAAGCTAAGGGAACATACCGAACTAAGTCTATGGTAGTTGTAGAGGTTGGACTAATTTCCTTTGAACACACAGCTCCGGCCTCTTGATGCATATTGCGAGGGCTTCTGCAGGAAGAGATGGAGATGGTTGGGCCATACTCTGAGAAAACCATCAAGTGACATCGAACGGCAGGCTGTGGATTGGAACCCTCACGGAAGGTGGAGAGTTGCTTCCCATTGCGACGGTGATATGGAGGCGGACATGAGAAGAGGATATGAAAGCTTGTGGGCAGACTTGGAGCCAGGTAAAATATTGGCAGAAAAATGAGCGTGATGGAGATGTACGGTTGAAGCTGTATGTTCCTCTGGGAAATAAAAGGAAAAAATAATAATCGTAAACAGACTATCGCTTTGATCAGTCTAGTAAGAAAAAAAATAAATGTTTCCTTCACATTCCCAGTGGAACATAGGGCTTCAAGCTAGTGGCTTGAAGTTTCTGTAGCTATGTTTAGTTTTACAGGATGAGGTTGCTAGCCTCATGCCCAACCTTTCCTCTTTACCGGCATTATTTCTGTCCTAGCGAGGTAAAGGAGTGAGTCGGCCGGGTATCGAACCACGGACCATATGCATGGTCGGCGAGCGTCCCAACCGCTGTGCCACCGACTCAGAGACCGAGCACTTCGGTCCAATCAATCGACGAGAAAATCAAAAATTCAAGTCTGGTAAGATGTTGGCATATATTTCAAGGGATGTGTGTTCTTTAAAGATTAGGTGCAAAAAGGGAAGTTTTCATCCCTTCTGTTCACCAAGGTCATCTGTGTCTTTCGTGAGTGCAGAATAACTTTTTTCTAAATACAAAGCAATAAATTAAAAACCGAATTCGTACTACATCCAAACAAAGCAGAGAATATTTTATATTCTTGTTTTCTTTTCTCGACTGTCTCTGTGTCAGTGACTCTGTCAGCAATGCCCTTTTTCTCTCACTGTATTTGTCAATAGGTTGCTGCATCAGTGAATTTCCATTCATTCATTCAGTCAGCCAACCAGTCAGTTATTCATTTTTTCACTCAACGCGTTCACATACTTGCCTGCTGTATTCACACTGTCCTAAGGATAAGTTATTAATTACACTGGGAACAAAAATAATAACAACTGCTACTACTAATACGAAAAAATAAGTAGTACAACTTCATAATTACCGTGTTACATTGCTTTTAAGATTGTAAAGACATTCCTTTTTCACTCATTTTCGTGTGAAATTCTAGCATATGTTTTGTACCACTTTCATAGATAGATACATTTTTGTCCAATAATCAGTGTGGGATATTTACTAGCACACTGAGTAACTTCCTCATCATTCCAATTTTCTCTCCCACCACACTTGATAACCCTGAAATTTTTTGTTTGTTTTCATATTGTCTTGTTTATGTTCACGTAGATTTGTGAACGCCTTTACAATGCTCTCGTGTGTGTGTGTGTGTTTGTGTATGTACGTATGTGTGCACTTGTGTGTGTGTGGGGGGGTCCATGCTAGAACCAGTCGACGAACAATAAATAAAGGCGTATTAAAAATTACATAAGAATCGCAAAATATTTTTTGTATCCTCGATTATTTATACATCCCTAAAAGTGATCTAACAAGCAACTAAACGATTTGATATTGGCTAATTTTAATGATGGTTTTTTCTTCAAAAAAAGTAAATAACTTTTTTGACAAGTTGTATACAAGGTGTATTTGACTAAAGATAGTGAATATTTTTGTGGTTTTTTTCTTTCTGCAGAATATCACCGAAGACTAGATCGTGGACAATCATTGTCTTATTTTCACTCTTTTGTCATCCACAGACAAAGCATTAATCATGTGGTATATTAATTATTATATGCTTCTTGCATAAGCTGATGATATGCACACATGTATATATATATATTACAGTTCAACGGAGATAAAGTAACTCGAGATGTAAGATTAAATAGAAAGTCTAGTTCTATGTTGAAATCATTCACTGTGAGAAATGTCGTCCAAAGCATCTATTTTCTATTTATCAGTGATAAATGAATCCCCCTGAAGCTGTGACAGATAACATCAGAGACGGGATTTGGAGAGTCTGTATATTTGCTAGTTTTACTTGTTAGATGGTTAAATGCAATCAGCTGAAAGCCCTGGATTTAGTTCTCGTGTGATTTTATATCACACTGATTTCTCAGTTAATCTAAAATGAGTTCAAATTGCTCTGCTATGGTGGGCGAACCACTGTGTGTAAGTCGAGTCATTACAAACTTGATACACAGTAATATTAAGTGATGACCACGTTTTGAGCACAATCTGTTGCCACTCACAATCAATTCATGTTACTCACTCACAAAACTTCTTACTTCAACTATATACATGACTGAAATTGATTAGACATTTGAATAAAAATCAGTATAGGATAATGTGCATTCAGAAATAATATAAGTGTTATCAATCCAGCGCAATCAGATGGGAAATGAGATGTTTTTATAGTCAAAATAAGTAACTTGTTAGAATGTTATGATGTACTTGAATTGAAATAGAACCTTACGATTATTTATTATCCTTGTCTGATTTAACTGTTGGTAATAATATCTTCCATATTTCTAATATTTACATTGAGTCATTTCTGTTGCATGTATTGGGTGTAAACTCTATGAACTAGGGAGGATTCAGTAATCAATCTCTCTCTCCATCTGCTTATATTACTTCTAGGAATTTTAACCTTCTCCCAACATGCTATTGTGTGGTTGTGTGTTAATGCATGCAGTGCACTTGGTAAGTTGTTTTTTCTAAGTTACTTATCTTCGCGGGTGTGATCAGTCATTCTTAACGCAGACAGTAAACTGTCTCCGCCCTCCCTAGACACCTCTGCAGTCATTCTATCAAGTCCTGCAGCTCTGCCTCGTTTCAGACTACTGACAGCCTTAGTAACCTCATTTAGAGACGGTGGACCTGTGTTTATATCCTACTCAGGTAGGTGTTGGACACTTGGTAAGTGAAGTGTATCTGCGGGCCAGTTAAAGTGTTCCTCAGAGTGTTCTTCGCAGCGTTCCGGTCATCGATCCTGCGAGCTAATTAAGGTGCCATTTTTCTCAGAGATTGTTTCACCTATCATTTGCTTTTTGCCACCTGTTTCCATGATAAGTGTAAATAGTTGTCTGGTGTCATCTGTTGCAGATGTCTTTTCTATCTCTTTCGCCCACCACTGTTCGCGGTCGTTGCGAAGACTTCTCGTTGGTTTGCTTTTGAGTAGCTTTCGCTCCTCATCATATTCGGAGCTCGCCGGAATCAGTCTTCTTACCGTGGTCAGATCGGATGAGGTATTAGAAATCCACTGGCTCTTATTAACTTTTGGTTTCAGGTTATTAACAGCTTTAACAGCTGTGTCTATAGCTAACTGTATGTTGTGCCAGGCTTCCTCAGGAGTCTTGCTGTCGACCACACATAATAGTTTAACTATTTCTTTCTTAAATAGTGACTCAGTGTCTGGATCTTATTGGGAACGTAAGCGCTTCGCTGCCTACTGGTTTTCATGTCCATTTAGTCGTAAGTATAAACATGCGCAAACCAGGACGTCACCACAGTCTAACCACGTGTTCCAAAAGAAACGGCAGTCTTCTACTGATCCTCACCAACGAGACCCTATCGCTATATGGTTTATCTGAGTCCAGCGTTGATTTGCCGATGGAGGTCTCCAGGTTACGCAGTGTCTCTCTTTGTGCCTAAAGTTAGTGCTGACTAGGAAGAGGTGATTGTCTGAACAGAACTGTAGAAGACAATCACTGTTTTCAGTTCTTCGGTAAGGAACTCTGTATGTACCACAAATATACTTCTCAGTCTGGCATAACTTCCCTACTTGGGCATTAAAGTCGTTCGCTAAAACAACCATTTCTGAGGAGACTACTTTTTTCAGCAAACTATACAGTTTCTGGTAGAAATCATCCCTTAGTTTATCTGAACTGCAATCGTTGATACGTGAGCGGAGATTATGAAAAGATAACGACGGATAACGCCATCTATCCTTCATCTAACGGACCTGTTCAGACGGACCGCACACATACGACTATCCACTGGGAACCAGTTAAGAATTGGTTCTTCCGTCCTAACACTCAGTGCTATCCCTACACCTGCGAGTCATCAGGATCTAGCTGAGGAATCTCCTTACACCTTTAAGGTGAATTTTGCAGATTCACCTTCCTGGCAAAGTGGCGTTAAGTAAATAACCACACTCAGGTCTTGTTTGAGTGTCTCCTAAACACAACATGCATCTATCGCTCCGGATACCAGAATTCTCCCTAGTGATGCCTGCCATCCGATTTGGCAGAAGGTCCTGACGTTAAATGCTCCAATATGAAGTTGACCGTGCGGCTTTAAGAGACCATCGCAGGCGTTTCTATGGCTCTCATTGCTATTTGTGGCCACAGAATAAAATGCAGACCACTGGCAGGCCTGACAGTAGGGGGAAAAGCAAGATGAGAGGGTGACACGCATAAAGGCGTGTGATGATCAGGAAGGTTTAGTGTGCCTTTGGAAGCATGTAGACTGTTATTACTTCCCGGCTGCCTACATTGTGGGAGTTGATTTATTTTATCTTACCAAAAAGAGAAAAAAGGATTAGTGTTACATGACCTCAGAGCCCACGGAACAACTGCCTGATGCTGTTCACGCACATATGGCCTGTTTAAACCAGTTTTTGGGGTTATTTCAGTATTAGTAACTTACCACCGGCCACGGACCATTGTAGAGTAAGTCGAGCTGTACAGTTTTATGGGTTCGACCTTTTCCAACCTTCCTCTCTCCAGAATGCATAGACAGAATAGCTGGTATCCTTGTCATTTCAGGGAAACACATTATTGTTGTTATATCCCAGTACCCCAGCGGTATGACTTTGCCCACATACCCCAAGCATAGTGTAAAAAAACTCTTACGTTGTGCCGGTAACTGCTGAAAGTCGAATTGTCATCTTAACAATCTTTCTTACCTGCAGGAATATTAGTTCTAGCCAGATATGCTAGTCCGGCCACCATGTCAAGGTAAGATATACCTATTCAGGATGGGTCGAACACACACTGAAAACCTTGTTAAGTAGCACCACGGTCAAAACAGGTCCATGAGTGAAACACAAATGAGGATCGATGAGCTCGGTGTGTGTGTGTGAGGGTGAAATGGAGAAGATTAGGTGAGCAGAAAATGATAAGCTATAGGCAATCGTAGATCCAGTTAAAGAGGGCTACAGACAACCACACAAAATGAAGATATGCTTTTAAAGCCCTATCTTCTACTCGGAAACCAAAGGAATGACAAATAATGCATAAACGCTTAGTTGGTTTCAAACACCCAGATAGTAATTTCATTGAACTTACCTTTTTGTAACCAACCCCTTAACACTTACGCACATTTCTTTTGTCCCATCTATTTTATGACTTCTACTGGCTAAGATTCAAGCATAGTTCTTGAAATGAAAGGAACATTTAGAAACCGAATCAATTTTTTGTATTTATACCGCTCATTAAAATCAATTGTCTATTAGGTGAAGCAGAAACCAGTTAGTTAGTTAGTTAGTTAGTTAGTTAAGAAGTTTCGTTTATGAGTAAATGACCTTAAGAGCAAATTATTTGCCCCCTTTTTTATGCACTAACTATTGTAATATTGAGCGATTGACTGATTGATTGATTGTTGAATTGAGTTTCAAAGTAAATCAACTCGTTTCAGCTTGAATTACATCTTATGAAGATTATCACGAATTGTAAGAGTTAGGTTTTGTTGTTTGTTAGGTCAATTTTCTTTCCTCATTATAATAAAGAATAGTAGTATGGAAAATCAACAAATAGCCGTGAAAATTTATAACTTAAAGTAACTTAAAAAACTTTCATGATTTTGTTTGCAGGGATTGATATAAATTAGAGAACCATTGCAAACCAGGAAGAAGTACGGGGTAGCTGTCTTGTTTTAGTGTGACTATTCAGGAACACGCAGCCACCAGAATTCGAACTGAAGACCTTCCGGTTGTAGGGAAAGTTCGTAGACCATTTAACTCATTAGGAACAGATTCAATGGCCTGTGAGTTCGAACTTCTACCAATTCCTGATTTGAGCATGACCACCAGCCAGCCATGGTTGTCTTGCCTTGTAACCGGAAGGTTATAGGCTTGAAATCTCGTGGATGCGTACCACTGATAAGTCTCAAACTAAGATGAAACTTTTGTCAAGTAAGTCCTGGTTTTCCAGTGGTACTGTAAACTGAATTTATTTGACCTAATGACTTAAAATGCATAAAAGTAGAAGTAGCAAAGACCATGTGAGCTTCCTCATTCCTTTCGATGGTTAGAAACATAATAAAAGCATTTATTTAACTTTTCTTGACAAAATGGCGTAGGTTTCGGCCCATACAACTTTCATATGTACTGAGAGTCTTGTATAGGAACATATATCTCACTAACGTGACGCTCATTTGAGTCTGAAAATATGTTATGTAGTTTGGCAGTAGATGCACAGTTTATTATGTGAACTTGCGAAATTTATCAATCATAAATGGTGTTAGATTTTTAGAGGCAGTTGGCTGGGGGCCCTTTACCTTGTTTTCGTGCCTGCTGACTAATATTCTCCTAACAATTGAACCTACTTCACTGAATGCTGCAGTCAGAGATATTACCACTGATTTATTCATGCTCGCAATTGAAGTTCTGTAAAATGTTTAAAGATAGGCAGATTAATCACTAACCTCTAACTTATATCATGTGTATAGTCAGTAATGCTGGTGCTAACTGACAGCTTTGACATCGCGGACTCGAATCTTGAAGTGAGCTTCACTTTCATTATGGTTTAGGATGCTTCTTACTGACAGGTCTTAATAAGCATGGAACGTAGGTCGAAGACCTTTCGTCGACTGCTCCATCCATCAAACACCTATCTAGCCGACGACATCAAAAAACTTGAATGATGGAAATCAGTTAACACCGCAAAGGAATAAGTACACGGCATCAGTCACAAAGGAGTAATTATTCAGCGTAAATATAAGTGAATCACAAGAAAGAATGATTTGAAAATACAGTCCCAGTTAAAAACTGAATTCTCCCTCTACCTCCTGAAACAACAGCTCAATATATTAATGACGATAATGATAATGCCAATAGTAATGACAGCTTAATAATAAATAATACATTCATATACACAGAATCCATACGGTTTTCTTTTTAAATACTTATTCTTTGTGTATTTTTAGCTTAAATAACCCACAATTTATCTTTTGATGTAATGGCAGTTGACTGGATTATTATTATTATTATTCCCTTGGGTACTGAGTGGAACATTGTTCTTCAAAAACACATCTCCACTTTGTTCTATTCTCTACCATCCTCTTCATCTGGGTAATTGATTGCTAATAAACTCTCTTCTGTCATCCTTGTCACGTGATCTCTTCCATGTCACCCTCGCACGGATGGTCCACTCGTCTCTTACTATTGGGATTCCACACCAGCTATGACCTGCATTGCGCGTGATGTCATTCAATGCTCAACCTACCTCTATTTTCTCGTACATATTTGCTGAGCAATCGCCTCCTTCTTGGTTTGTTCGCAGCCAGAGTTTCTTGTTTGTTAATTCTTTCTGCCGAGCAGGCTGGCCATATGCTTTTCAGTATGAAACCAGCCAGCCAAGTGGGAAGCTGTTGATATAAGTCTCTGATATACTGGAAATCGTTTTCATGACTGACAGATACCGCAAGTTTCTAATCCATATAGAAGAACTGACTGACTTCACATTCGTATTGAAAATCTGAAACTTGCTCTTTACTCTGGTTGAGTGAGAGCAAAAGATTTCCAAACTGGCTACAGATTGATGAAGGTGTGTCTTGCCTTTCCAATTCTGACTTCGATATCTTCACCCGTTCCGATTGACTGGAAGTACAGTTTAAGTCACTACACTACTAACGAGTGTAGGAGTTAGAGGTGATTACGAAAAATATCTGTGAGTGCATGATAAGGCGTATGGACTAAACTGAGTGAATAAAAAGAATGTGAAATAGGGCAAATTTAATGCATTATGTTATGGACTACAGACTAGTACCTGAATGTTCTTTCTTATCAACAGCAATAAGATAACTAACCACTGAAATGGTACAAGGTACTGACTAAGAGTTTCAAAGCATAAACTTTATCAATAGATACCAATGTCTACCTCGCAACATGTTCGGTCTATGCTATAGCGCCACCGATCGCAATCTCAGAATAGTGCCAGCCCCTTGGTTAACCAAGCCACAGATGT
>CALYDD020000300.1:0-16149 GCA_944472135.2 Trichobilharzia regenti | reverse complement strand
GCTGAAGCCATTTCCATCAAGCGCCTGAAACCTGATTTATGCGTCCAGAAAGAAGCGGTTATCAGCCTTTCTTTGCCCTGGTAACTGGATAATTTCACCTCTCTTTCCTCCGAATGTGAAATGCTAAAAGTTTCCATTGTGTTTGATTATTATTGTTCGGAATAGTGGTTAATATTGCTTCTTTGTATATGTATATATTTTTAGTGTATGAGTATATTGATCGATTGATTTTTGTTTAAACTTAACTCTGTGCATGTATGTTAAAATTGTTGTTGTTGATATATTTAATAATGTCTTTGCCATGTAAGCAGCTGACGAGAAGGCAACGAATTAAAAGATGGTACCATTTTATTCTGCTAAAACTTCAGTTCTTGCATTGTTCAATCTATATACGATAAGAGTATAATCAACATTATAATTCGTATTATCAAAGAAGACATTAGGCTCAATAAATGAGTGTAATAATAATAAAGTATTTCATATAAATTTACAATTTTACATGAAAATGCATGCCTTTTTCTACAGGCACGATCAAGTATGATATAGTCTCAAATCGTAGATTGTCTACAAGTAATTAATATTTCAACTGTTAAATATTTGATACATATAATACACTCATTGTCTGAACTAGGCCGTATAGTTATTGAATTGTAATGATGTAAACAAGCGTGGTAAAGCAAGAGAACATTTGCTGCATAAATATTTTAATCATTTTAAGTATTTCATTATTTTATTGTATCCTTTAGTTCCTAGAGCAACATAGGGCTTCATCTGCGGTTTTCCATTGCCTTCTGTTTCCTGCCAACTTTTTCACCCCACTCCAAGTCTGTCCACATGCTTTTGTAGCGGTAAATAATTCCCCAAAATTATTGACCACAGCAATCACTCATTGGATGCTGACCACCTAAACTGGTGAGCCCGACCGCGAACTTGATCCACGATAAATCCGCAGATAATCCCGGTGAGTTCGTTCCATTTTGTATTTGTTCTTGTACCATATATTATTCGATATAATTTTCGTCATGAGTGATCCTAGTCCTAAGGTCATCCGTATCCGCTCAACTCCTAAAACCATTCAGCTCGTACCATACTGGCCAGATAATGCTGAAACGTGGTTTCTGCTAGCTGAAGCAGATTTTTGTGAGCATGGGATAACTGATCGACGTTCACAGTTACTTGCAGTTATTCACGCCCTACCGCGGTAATTCAGCAAGTACGTAACATCACAGATGTTGAGTCCCGAGGTAAGTAACTCGTACGAGTTGCTGAAAGCATCCCTCCTCAGGAGAAACGCTCTCACGGACAGACAACGTCTAGATGAATTATTTCGCAACTTCGAGTTAGGAGATCAGTCAGCCGTGAGCATGCTGACAAGAATGAAACAAGTCGTCGGCCAATGTCAGTTCGACGAAGGACTGTTTAGAGAACTCTTCTTAACCATGTTGCCACAATCTGTACAGACCGTACTTGTGACACTTGAGGGTACTGTATTAGAGAACTTAGCTATTACTGCAGATAAGATCCTAGAATTAACTAAACGGTCTGTCCCCGAAATATGCTCAATGACTAAGCAGACTTCGAGTGAGGATCCTGCAATGACAGAGTTATGCAACTCCCTTCAGCAGATGTTTAGGTCAAACACGCATTCTAAATCCTCCAACCGTCGTCCTAAATCTCCTCATCGCAGGAACTCGCGTGGTCGATCTAAGTCCAAACCACGTTCACTGAAAAACCCTGACTGGTGCTGGTACCACAACACTTATGGCCAAGAAGCGAAGTGTTGCTTTTAGCCCTGTAACTTCGGAAATGTCTCAAAGTCTGCGGGAAACTATCCCGCCGGCACGCGTTAGCGGCAACCGTCGCCGGTGGCACTAGCCGCCTACTTTACATCCATGATGTGATTAGCCAGACTCGATACTTAGTCGACACAGGCGCCGAAGTCAGCGTCCTTCCTGCTACAGCAGCAGATCGACAGAACGAACCTACCTTCAACTTACAGGCTGCAAATGGAAAACCAATCGCAACTTTTGGTAGGAAATACGTCTGTCTGAACGTAGGTTTACGCAAACCTATTCGATGGATTTTCCTTCTCGCTGACGTTACAATGCCCATCATTGGCACGGACCTACTTAATCATCATGATTTACTCGTAGACGTCCGCCGAAAACGACTGATTGACAATACTACTAGTCTGTCTATCAAAGGCATTACCTACATAGGCCCTAGCTTGTCACCCGTTAAGATAAAGGCAATTCTTGATCCAACTTTTCAACCTATCGTTGACAAGTTTTTGGAACTTAACTGCCCGTCGAACGACTTACCGTGCATAACCAGCAATGTTATGCACCACATCATTACCACAGGACAACCTGTGACATCTAAAGCACGACGATTAGCTCCTGACAAACTGAGAATCGCCAGGAATGAATTTGACCATATGCTTAGCCTTGGCATCATTCGACCTTCGAATAGCCCATGGGCATCCCCACTTCATATGGTTCCGAAAAAGGATAGCAACGATTGGCGACCCACCGGTGATTACCGGCGAGTGAATGCCAAAACAACCCCTGATTGCTACCCGTTGCTTCATATACACGACTTGACGGCAACCTTATCCGGCGCGACTATATTCTCCAAAATCGACTTGGTTAAAGCATATAACCAAATCCCGATGGCAACAGAAGACATCCCGAAAACGGCTATCATTACGCCTTTCGGACTTTTTGAATTTCTACGTATGCCATTCGGTCTTCGGAATGCAGCCCAAACATTCCAACGCTTCATTGACGAAGTATTTCGCGGTCTCGACTTTGTATACGCATACTTAGACGACTGCCTCGTTGCCAGTCCAGACAAGGAAACTCACCTTAGGCACTTGGACTTGGCATTTGAAAGGTTACGCCAACATGGTGTTACCATTAATATTCAAAAATGTCAAATCGGTGTTGACTCACTCGACTTTCTGGGTCACACTATTGACTGCAAGGGCATTCGCCCACTGGCTGCTAAGGTCGAGGCTATACTGAACTTTCCAGAGCCACAGACGGTGAAAAGTCTCCGCACTTTTAACGGCTTAGTAAGTTATTATCGACGCTTTATTCCCAACTGTGCCTCTTTGATTCAGCCATTGACAGACCTCCTTCGAGGTAATAACAAGTCCATAGAACTTGACGCGTCTGCTCGAAATGCTTTTACCCAGATTAAAAAAGCTATTGCGAATGCCACACTTCTGATGTATCAGGATCCATCGGCACCGTTAAGTATCTCGGTTGATGCATCAAACACTGCAATCGGCGCAGTTCTACAACAGCTAGTTGACAATGAGTGGCAACCACTTGCCTTTTTCTCCAGGCGCCTTCAATTAGCTGAAACGAAGTACAGCACATTCGGCAGAGAACTTCTGGCTATGTACTGTGCCATCCGTCATTTTCGACATTCGGTAGAGGGTCGTGAATTTATAATTTTTACGGATCACAAACCTCTGACGTACTCTCTGAACTCACCTTCAGATAAGTATTCACCCAGAGAATCACGACAACTGGATTACGTCTCACAGTTTACATCAGATATTCGCCATGTATCCGGAGTAAACAACACTGTGGCAGATGCCTTGTCGCGCGTTTGTTCCCTCACCCAAATCGACGGCATAGACCTAGTAAAACTGGCTCGTCTTCAAAAAGAAGATGCCGCACTTCAACAGGAGTTGTCGAAAACAACTCTACAATTAGCTGAGAAACCCTTAGGTATGGGGAGAGATACTATCCTATGTGACATTTCCACGAGTACTCCTCGCCCCATCGTGCCTAAAAGCTATCGCCGTAACGTCTTCAATACGTTGCATGGCTTATCTCACCCAGGTATTCGCACTACTGTCAAGTTTGTAACTAGTCGGTTTTGTTGGCCTGGCATTAATAAAGAAGTAAGGGAATGGGCACAAACGTGCTTAGCTTGTCAAAAGTGCAAGGTGACAAGACACACGAAAAGCCCACTTGGCACCTTTCTTCTCTCTGACGCTCGTTTCGAACACGTCCATATAGATTTGGTTGGTCCCCTTCCTGAATCACATGGATATACTTATATTTTAACTTGCATAGATCGCTTCACACGATGGCCGGAAGCAGTACCCATCAAGGACGTATCTGCTGAAACAGTCGCACGCGTCTTCGTAGAAAGATGGATTGCTAACTTTGGATGCCCATCTTCCATAACAACTGATCGCGGGTGGCAATTCGAAAGTGGCTTATTCTTTGCCCTGACTAAAATATTAGGTTGCATGCGATTTCGAACAACAGCCTACCATCCTCAAGCTAATGGTATGGTAGAACGTCTACACAGACAGCTGAAAGCTGGTCTGTCAGCTGCAAACACCACCCATTGGACTGAATCCCTCCGTTAGTTCTCCTAGGGATACGAAACGCCTTGAAAACCGATGCTGGTTGTACTAGCGCCGAGCTAGTATATGGCACGACACTGCGACTGCCTGGTGAATTTGTTTCTCCCTCGAGCTTCCCACCAGTGGTAGATCACGCTTCATACGTCAGCAGGCTTACAAACGCAATGCGTTCAGTTAAACCTGCTCCCCTTCGTCCACAGTCCATTGATGTTTTCGTTCATCCGTGTTTGAAAACTTCTTCACATGTATTTGTTCGTCGCGACTCTATGCGCAGACCCCTGGAACCCCCATATGACGGACCTTATAAGGTTATTAAACGTTCTGATAAATTCTTTGTCTTGGACAAAAACGGCCGCGAGGACACCGTCAGCATTGACCGTCTGAAACCGGCTTACTTGGAGGGTAATCCTATTAGCATAGAGCTGAACGTACCCCAAAATCCACAAGTAACAGAAGATCGTGTAGACATCGATGAAGTCGCTAGCACAGCGACAGCTACCGAACCTTCTATCGAGCCTCTCAAGAAAACCCGTTCTGGACGCACCGTAAGGTTCCCAGAATATCTGCACACTTATTTGACTTAACGAATTCGTGTGATTCACGCAACTCACTCGTTCGTGGTACTAACTATTTTTTTTGACGTATAAATTTTTTTTATATACAGTACCACCGAACACAAAAATTTTTTTTCAACAGTTCATGTAACATACACAAAAAAATTAATTAGATGTATTTTTTTTCGATGTTCTGAACTTAGCATTATTTTACTGTATAGTAAATGCACATAATTTTTTTTAACCAAAAAGGTCATTTCGTACATTTTCCTCGACATGGTTCTTAGCGTTCTTGTTTTCTTTTCCAGGTGCGACGGGCACTGGACGGGAAACAAACGAAGCACGGAATCCAACGAACAACACCAGGAAGCTATGTACAAACACCCCATTAGCATAGGCAGACAAACCAGTAGGCATAAGACCAAGCCGCTCGGAAGATTTTTTTCACCCGAAAGGGAACCATCGAGTTTTTTTTACTTCCGGCTGGTTCTGTCTTAGGGTCCTCACGACCCCACTAGGGGGGAGTGAGCTGTAGCGGTAAATAATTCCCCAAAATTATTGACCACAGCAATCACTCATTGGATGCTGACCACTACTGTTTAAGTCGACTTGTTTAGCTGAAGGCTTCCGGTCAAGCATCCCCGCCATTTGGTACCCCGTCGTGTAACGTCCACGATCACTAGCTAGCTAAGCGTTCGTCTATCGGCTGGTTTTGGTTCCTAAATACATTTCTTCGTTTGGACGACCAATAATTGGCTTTTGCTTTGTCTTTGGTACGCGAGAATAAATTAATTAGAAGTTGTTGAACGAGATATCACGTCAAACCTTTAATATCCGTCAACCTCTAAACTTTCATCTCCTCCTCGCATGACCTCCTCCAAGTCACCCTTGCACTGACGACCAACTCGCCGCCTCCCTTTCGGGTTCCACTCGAGGGCTTGTCTAGTGATGTCACTTGATGGTTTCCTCAACGTATGGCCAATCCATCTCCATTTTTTCTTGCCTATTTGTTTCACAATCGGTTCCTGATTGGTTCGCTCCCAGAGATCCCTGTTGCTGATCTTTTCTGGCCAGCTATCTGCTCTCGAGTATTGAGCGAAGACAACTGTTAGTGAAGGTTTGAAGTTTGTTTGTGATGCTCTTTATGACTCGCCAAGTCTCTGATCCGTATAATAAGTAGCACTGACTTCAAATTGCAGTTGAAAATCCGGATCTTATATTAGATGCTGAGTGCTGTTGACCTCCACACAGATTTGAGAGTAATGAAAGCTTGTCTTGCTTTTCCGATTCTGGCTTTGAAATCCTCGTCAGTTCCGCCTGTAGTTGAGACGATGCTTCCCAGGTAGGTGAAGGAGGTTGTTTCTTTCAGGTTCTTCCCAATTATGCTGATTGTTGTCTGTTGTTGTTGCTGTTGATTTTGGCTAGGAATCTTCATCACCTCTGCTATATCTATGTTCACTTGAAATCCTATCTTTGATGCTTCTTCTGCCAACTTCTTAGTTTTCACTTGCAAATCGTCAAGTTTGTGGGAAATCAGACATATATCATCGGCGAAATCCAGACACTCAAAGTCTTTTGTGTCAGTCCATGTCAGCCACGTCTCGTAAACCGTTAATGCCCAGCTCTTGCTACGCTCGGGCTCACGCTGTTCCTTGAAGTTTCTCAGAAACGCTTAGTAATAACGGACGCAAAAACCAAAACACCGATTGGCCACTCGAGAATTCTTTATTGTAACACCAACATATAAAAAGTGTTTCCAATAAGGTCTGTGAACAAATATTACAATAATAAATCACAATATTACTTCTGACGGTTTACTGCTGACTTCTTTCTGAACAGCGACCTATGAGACGATGACACCCGTATTGATGCCTCCGCGAAAATTGGGGAAGTTGGTTTTGAGCAAACAACCATGAATTGATCGTTCAATCTTCAACTGCATTGACAGTCCGTTTTATGCCTATTCCCTCGTTGGTTGCCGTTGTCTGTCGCATTATCTAATCAATTGCAATCGGGAAGATCATTGGTGATAGTAGACAGCCTTGCCTCACTCCCGTCCTCACTTCGAAGGCTTCCGTAAGTTTCCCGTTGTGGATTACTTGGCATGTAGCATTGTCGTATAACTGTTGGATGAGATGTATAATTGTCGATGGGACCCCGTAGTAGCGAAGTCGTCGCCAAATGACCTCTCGATCGACGTAAACTTGTGGAGTCAGAACTGTCCTCTGAGACTGTAGCTCTCTTCTGTGGCATACTATTCAACAATGGCTTACCAGTTGCAACTACAGACTTCTTCGCCGCACCGTTATCGTCACACAATTCGGAGTCAGACCTGGAGTTTACATTTAGCTTATCACTGAACTTGCTCACTGGTTCACAGTTCACTTCTGATTGCACTTCTTGCAAACGTGTAAAACACAACCGTGTTTCTCTTGCAGCTTGCAACTTATCTGTTGAGGATATACTACGAAACCTGTTCCACTCATTAGGTCTATATGCATTACTATACATCATGGAGCCTTCTCGATATCCACCTCTCTGAGGCCTACTCGTCATCAATGATTGCATTTTGCTCTCAGACTGCTCTATTCTAGGGGTGAAATGTAATAGACTGGCAAACTTGCTCATAGATTGATTGACGCTATCTTTTACCAGTTTCAGGATATCATCAAATTTTGGCTCGATACCCTCATCCTCTATACGGGAGCTTATCTTCACCCACTTCCTTTGCAGTCGAGTAGGTAGGCGTCTTGCTATTACCTCTGGTATAAAACTCGAGTTGAGGTCATTCATGCAATTCATCGAAATCAAGGTATTCTTATAAGTCATAAGATTATCTAAAAACTCAGTAAGTGCCTTGGAGTCATCTTGAAGTTGACTGCCGTTACCTTTGATAGCTTCGTATACGTTCCTTACAATCATTGAAGGTCTTCCAAACCTTTGACGTAATATGCTCATAGCCTCAGCGTATCCCTCATTAGGGGGCATGAGCTTATAGCACTGTATAGCTCTTGAAGCATCTCCAGTGCAATACCACATCAAATACATCAATTTCAATTCATCACTTAATAGAAAACTACTCAGCATGATCTCAAACTCCTTTACAAATTGTAAATAATCAGCTAGGTTTCCATCAAAACACCGTGGTTCGAATTCAGGGAGTTTGATGTTCCTATTATCTCTGGACGGCGAAACAGTAACATCAACCATTTCATGCTTAACATCAGACACATCGTTACAATTAACAGACAAGTCACCATGACTTACTTTCCTGTTTGCATCCAAGACACTCTATCTCTTCTTTGACCCAGGCATTGTTGAACCTGACCCAATTCCAAAAAAGTTCCAGATATTGCTTGTTCAAAGAGGACTTGACCGGAACCAGGAAAGATGAACGGTGACTATCCAAACTTTCACCAACTGTCTGAATCCGCCAGAATCTGTTTCTACCGCCAGAAACTGTCAGCCACGTCTCGTAAACCGTTAATGCCCAGCTCTTGCTACGCTCGGGCTCACGCTGTTCCTTGAAGTTTCTCAGAAACGCTTAGTAATAACGGACGCAAAAACCAAAACACCGATTGGCCACTCGAGAATTCTGTATTGTAACACCAACATATAAAAAGTGTTTCCAATAAGGTCTGTGAACAAATATTACAATAATAAATCACAATATTACTTCTGACGGTTTACTGCTGACTTCTTTCTGAACAGCGACCTATGAGACGATGACAGTCGTATTGATACCTCCGCGAAAATTGGGGAAGTTGGTTTTGAGCAAACAACCATGAATTGATCGTTCAATCTTCAACTGCATTGACAGTCCGTTTTATGCCTATTCCCTCGTTGGTTGCCGTTGTCTGTCGCATTATCCAATCAATTGCAATCGGGAAGATCATTGGTGATAGTAGACAGCCTTGCCTCACTCCCGTCCTCACTTCGAAGGCTTCCGTAAGTTTCCCGTTGTGGATTACTTGGCATGTAGCATTGTCGTATAACTGTTGGATGAGATGTATAATTGTCGATGGGACCCCGTAGTAGCGAAGTCGTCGCCAAATGACCTCTCGATCGACGTAAACTTGTGGAGTCAGAACTGTCCTCTGAGACTGTAGCTCTCTTCTGTGGCATACTATTCAACAATGGCTTACCAGTTGCAACTACAGACTTCTTCGCCGCACCGTTATCGTCACACAATTCGGAGTCAGACCTGGAGTTTACATTTAGCTTATCACTGAACTTGCTCACTGGTTCACAGTTCACTTCTGTATGCACTTCTTGCAAACGTGTAAAACACAACCGTGTTTCTCTTGCAGCTTGCAACTTATCTGTTGAGGATGTACTACGAAACCTGTTCCACTCATTAGGTCTATATGCATTACTTTACATCATGGAGCCTTCTCGATATCCACCTCTCTGAGGCCTACTCGTCATCAATGATTGCATTTTGCTCTCAGACTGCTCTATTCTAGGGGTGAAATGTAATAGACTGGCAAACTTGCTCATAGATTGATTGACGCTATCTTTTACCAGTTTCAGGATATCATCAAATTTTGGCTCGATACCCTCATCCTCCATACGGGAGCTTATCTTCACCCACTTCCTTTGCAGTCGAGTAGGTAGGCGTCTTGCTATTACCTCTAGTATAAAACTCGAGTTGAGGTCATTCATGCAATTCATCGAAATCAAGGTATTCTTATAAGTCATAAGATTATCTAAAAACTCAGTAAGTGCCTTGGAGTCATCTTGAAGTTGACTGCCGTTACCTTTGATAGCTTCGTATACGTTCCTTACAATCATTGAAGGTCTTCCAAACCTTTGACGTAATATGCTCATAGCCTCAGCGTATCCCTCATTAGGGGGCATGAGCTTATAGCACTGTGTAGCTCTTGAAGCATCTCCAGTGCAATACCACATCAAATACATCAATTTCAATTCATCACTTAATAGAAAACTACTCAGCATGATCTCAAACTCCTTTACAAATTGTAAATAATCAGCTAGGTTTCCATCAAAACACCGTGGTTCGAATTCAGGGAGTTTGATGTTCCTATTATCTCTGGATGGCGAAACAGTAACATCAACCATTTCATGCTTAACATCAGACACATCGTTACAATTAACAGACAAGTCACCATGACTTACTTTCCTGTTTGCATCCAAGACACTCTATCTCTTCTTTGACCCAGGCATTGTTGGACCTGACCCAATTCCAAAAAAGTTCCAGATATTGCTTGTTCAAAGAGGACTTGACCGGAACCAGGAAAGATGAACGGTGACTATCCAAACTTTCACCAACTGTCTGAATCCGCCAGAATCTGTTTCTACCGCCAGAAACTGTCAGCCACGTCTCGTAAACCGTTAATGCCCAGCTCTTGCTACGCTCGGGCTCACGCTGTTCCTTGAAGTTTCTCAGAAACGCTTAGTAATAACGGACGCAAAAACCAAAACACCGATTGGCCACTCGAGAATTCTTTATTGTAACACCAACATATAAAAAGTGTTTCCAATAAGGTCTGTGAACAAATATTACAATAATAAATCACAATATTACTTCTGACGGTTTACTGCTGACTTCTTTCTGAACAGCGACCTATGAGACGATGACAGCCGTATTGATGCCTCCGCGAAAATTGGGGAAGTTGGTTTTGAGCAAACAACCATGAATTGATCGTTCAATCTTCAACTGCATTGACAGTCCGTTTTATGCCTATTCCCTCGTTGGTTGCCGTTGTCTGTCGCATTATCCAATCAATTGCAATCGGGAAGATCATTGGTGATAGTAGACAGCCTTGCCTCACTCCCGTCCTCACTTCGAAGGCTTCCGTAAGTTTCCCGTTGTGGATTACTTGGCATGTAGCATTGTCGTATAACTGTTGGATGAGATGTATAATTGTCGATGGGACCCCGTAGTAGCGAAGTCGTCGCCAAGTGACCTCTCGATCGACGTAAACTTGTGGAGTCAGAACTTTCCTCTGAGACTGTAGCTCTCTTCTGTGGCATACTATTCAACAATGGCTTACCAGTTGCAACTACAGACTTCTTCGCCGCACCGTTATCGTCACACAATTCGGAGTCAGACCTGGAGTTTACATTTAGCTTATCACTGAACTTGCTCACTGGTTCACAGTTCACTTCTGTATGCACTTCTTGCAAACGTGTAAAACACAACCGTGTTTCTCTTGCAGCTTGCAACTTATCTGTTGAGGATGTACTACGAAACCTGTTCCACTCATTAGGTCTATATGCATTACTATACATCATGGAGCCTTCTCGATATCCACCTCTCTGAGGCCTACTCGTCATCAATGATTGCATTTTGCTCTCAGACTGCTCTATTCTAGGGGTGAAATGTAATAGACTGGCAAACTTGCTCATAGATTGATTGACGCTATCTTTTACCAGTTTCAGGATATCATCAAATTTTGGCTCGATACCCTCATCCTCTATACGGGAGCTTATCTTCACCCACTTCCTTTGCAGTCGAGTAGGTAGGCGTCTTGCTATTACCTCTAGTATAAAACTCGAGTTGAGGTCATTCATGCAATTCATCGAAATCAAGGTATTCTTATAAGTCATAAGATTATCTAAAAACTCAGTAAGTGCCTTGGAGTCATCTTGAAGTTGACTGCCGTTACCTTTGATAGCTTCGTATACGTTCCTTACAATCATTGAAGGTCTTCCAAACCTTTGACGTAATATGCTCATAGCCTCAGCGTATCCCTCATTAGGGGGCATGAGCTTATAGCACTGTATAGCTCTTGAAGCATCTCCAGTGCAATACCACATCAAATACATCAATTTCAATTCATCACTTAATAGAAAACTACTCAGCATGATCTCAAACTCCTTTACAAATTGTAAATAATCAGCTAGGTTTCCATCAAAACACCGTGGTTCGAATTCAGGGAGTTTGATGTTCCTATTATCTCTGGACGGCGAAACAGTAACATCAACCATTTCATGCTTAACATCAGACACATCGTTACAATTAACAGACAAGTCACCATGACTTACTTTCCTGTTTGCATCCAAGACACTCTATCTCTTCTTTGACCCAGGCATTGTTGGACCTGACCCAATTCCAAAAAAGTTCCAGATATTGCTTGTTCAAAGAGGACTTGACCGGAACCAGGAAAGATGAACGGTGACTATCCAAACTTTCACCAACTGTCTGAATCCGCCAGAATCTGTTTCTACCGCCAGAAACTGTCAGCCACGTCTCGTAAACCGTTAATGCCCAGCTCTTGCTACGCTCGGGCTCACGCTGTTCCTTGAAGTTTCTCAGAAACGCTTAGTAATAACGGACGCAAAAACCAAAACACCGATTGGCCACTCGAGAATTCTTTATTGTAACACCAACATATAAAAAGTGTTTCCAATAAGGTCTGTGAACAAATATTACAATAATAAATCACAATATTACTTCTGACGGTTTACTGCTGACTTCTTTCTGAACAGCGACCTATGAGACGATGACAGTCGTATTGATACCTCCGCGAAAATTGGGGAAGTTGGTTTTGAGCAAACAACCATGAATTGATCGTTCAATCTTCAACTGCATTGACAGTCCGTTTTATGCCTATTCCCTCGTTGGTTGCCGTTGTCTGTCGCATTATCCAATCAATTGCAATCGGGAAGATCATTGGTGATAGTAGACAGCCTTGCCTCACTCCCGTCCTCACTTCGAAGGCTTCCGTAAGTTTCCCGTTGTGGATTACTTGGCATGTAGCATTGTCGTATAACTGTTGGATGAGATGTATAATTGTCGATGGGACCCCGTAGTAGCGAAGTCGTCGCCAAATGACCTCTCGATCGACGTAAACTTGTGGAGTCAGAACTGTCCTCTGAGACTGTAGCTCTCTTCTGTGGCATACTATTCAACAATGGCTTACCAGTTGCAACTACAGACTTCTTCGCCGCACCGTTATCGTCACACAATTCGGAGTCAGACCTGGAGTTTACATTTAGCTTATCACTGAACTTGCTCACTGGTTCACAGTTCACTTCTGTATGCATTCCTTGCAAACGTGTAAAACACAACCGTGTTTCTCTTGCAGCTTGCAACTTATCTGTTGAGGATGTACTACGAAACCTGTTCCACTCATTAGGTCTATATGCATTACTATACATCATGGAGCCTTCTCGATATCCACCTCTCTGAGGCCTATTCGTCATCAATGATTGCATTTTGCTCTCAGACTGCTCTATTCTAGGGGTGAAATGTAATAGACTGGCAAACTTGCTCATAGATTGATTGACGCTATCTTTTACCAGTTTCAGGATATCATCAAATTTTGGCTCGATACCCTCATCCTCCATACGGGAGCTTATCTTCACCCACTTCCTTTGCAGTCGAGTAGGTAGGCGTCTTGCTATTACCTCTAGTATAAAACTCGAGTTGAGGTCATTCATGCAATTCATCGAAATCAAGGTATTCTTATAAGTCATAAGATTATCTAAAAACTCAGTAAGTGCCTTGGAGTCATCTTGAAGTTGACTGCCGTTACCTTTGATAGCTTCGTATACGTTCCTTACAATCATTGAAGGTCTTCCAAACCTTTGACGTAATATGCTCATAGCCTCAGCGTATCCCTCATTAGGGGCATGAGCTTATAGCACTGTATAGCTCTTGAAGCATCTCCAGTGCAATACCACATCAAATACATCAATTTCAATTCATCACTTAATAGAAAACTACTCAGCATGATCTCAAACTCCTTTACAAATTGTAAATAATCAGCTAGGTTTCCATCAAAACACCGTGGTTCGAATTCAGGGAGTTTGATGTTCCTATTATCTCTGGACGGCGAAACAGTAACATCAACCATTTCATGCTTAACATCAGACACATCGTTACAATTAACAGACAAGTCACCATGACTTACTTTCCTGTTTGCATCCAAGACACTCTATCTCTTCTTTGACCCAGGCATTGTTGAACCTGACCCAATTCCAAAAAAGTTCCAGATATTGCTTGTTCAAAGAGGACTTGACCGGAACCAGGAAAGATGAACGGTGACTATCCAAACTTTCACCAACTGTCTGAATCCGCCAGAATCTGTTTCTACCGCCAGAAACTGTCAGCCACGTCTCGTAAACCGTTAATGCCCAGCTCTTGCTACGCTCGGGCTCACGCTGTTCCTTGAAGTTTCTCAGAAACGCTTAGTAATAACGGACGCAAAAACCAAAACACCGATTGGCCACTCGAGAATTCTTTATTGTAACACCAACATATAAAAAGTGTTTCCAATAAGGTCTGTGAACAAATATTACAATAATAAATCACAATATTACTTCTGACGGTTTACTGCTGACTTCTTTCTGAACAGCGACCTATGAGACGATGACAGCCGTATTGATGCCTCCGCGAAAATTGGGGAAGTTGGTTTTGAGCAAACAACCATGAATTGATCGTTCAATCTTCAACTGCATTGACAGTCCGTTTTATGCCTATTCCCTCGTTGGTTGCCGTTGTCTGTCGCATTATCCAATCAATTGCAATCGGGAAGATCATTGGTGATAGTAGACAGCCTTGCCTCACTCCCGTCCTCACTTCGAAGGCTTCCGTAAGTTTCCCGTTGTGGATTACTTGGCATGTAGCATTGTCGTATAACTGTTGGATGAGATGTATAATTGTCGATGGGACCCCGTAGTAGCGAAGTCGTTGCCAAATGACTTCTCGATCGATGCTGTGGAAGGCCTTTCCAATGTCGATGTGGTTGATTTAGAGAGGTGACTGCCATTCTCAGCTTGAGGATTGTTATTTTTGGAATGTCCCCACACAAATAATATTAACCAACAATTACGATATTTAGAACTCACACAATTATTTAACACAAACATTTGTACAATCACCACATGAAATGTTGTGGATTCCGGCATGACAAACTACCCTTGAAGAACTGTAGGACTTACAGCAGTACGCCTTTTTTCCTTCTCAGGTTGATGATCCAAGTGGAAGTCGTCCGGACCCAAACAGAATTACCAACAGCTAGATGACAGATGATATCAATTCAGTATATAGAATATGATTTGGCGATTTGATCAATACATGATTTGTTTCTCCTGAATCCGGCCTGTTCCGGACGAAGTTTTTGATCCAGGGCTTGTTTGATTCTCTCCAGGATGATGCGACTTAGTATCTTGCATGGAATGGACAGAAGCATAATTCCACGCCAGTTGTTACATTGACTTAATCTCCTTTTTTGGTAGTTTTAATAAGTATCCGTTCTTCCAATCCTCGGGTACTTTGCCCTCTTTCCACACCTTCTCCAGCAGTGGCGTCATCAAGTCCGCTGTTGTCTCTGGGTCTATTTTCAAATCTTCTGCTGGGATTCCATCTGGTCCTGGTTCTTCCCCAGCTTTAAGCATCTTGATTGCATTCAGGACTTCTGATTTCGTCGGGGGGTCAATGTTCACTGGTAGTTCTGCTTCCGTTGTTGGTATTGTTGGGCGCGTTGTAGGTGGCGGACGATTTAGAAGTCTTTTGAAGTGTTCAGCCCAGTGCTTTCTCTGTTCCACCTCTTTGGTGATTGACTTTCCATTGTCGTCCTTTATTGGCTTAATCTGTGTCGAACGTTTGCCCGAAAGGTACCCAGTTGTTTGGTAGAGTGTGGCGAGGTCTCCTTTGCCTGCAGCTTGTTCTGCTTCGTTTACCATGGCTTTGTAATATTTTCTTTTGTCTTCCCTGGCACTCTTCTTCACTCTTTTGTTCAGTGTATTGTAGCTTGCATTCAGCTCCTGTTTTTGTTGCTCGTCAGTGCACTGGATAATCTTTTGTTTTACTGTCCTTCTCTCTTCCATTAGTTTCCAAGTGTCCGTAGTGAGCTACTGTTTGTCCCGTCTCTTCTTTCTGCCTAGAACTTCCATGCAAGTTCGACTCCACACCGTTTTTCAAGTCGTTCCAGTGCTTTTCGACGCTGACCTTTCCGCTGGTGTTGACTTGTATCTTGGCTTTGTCCTCTATGCTTGCAATGAAGATGTCCTTTGTAGCCTGGTCCTTCAGCTTTTGAGTGTTGAACTTGGCTTGTGGTCTATCTGCAGCTCCTGATTCCCTGAAAGCTTTTAATTTGATTTGGATTGTCCCTTGTACGAGATAGTGGTCTGAGCCAACGTCTGCTCCTCTTCTTGCTTTTGTGTCCAGTAGGCTGCGCCTCCACTTCCTTGAGATTGAGATGAAGTCGATTTGGTTTTTGGTTTGCCCGT